>ML682038.1:12286657-12315913 GCA_007922195.1 Podocnemis expansa
CTCTCTCAGTTCTCTTCAATAAAGACTTCTGATACAGCTGTGAATATGTTGTCCTCCTTATTGGATTATAATTCCCCTTAAAACTCTACAACATAGATTTAACCTGTATTTACTTTTTTAATTACATTTTAAAAAACATTATTTGTCATCCATCCTGCACTTGACCGACCAGTTACAAGACCTTCATCCACCCCAGCCAGGTTGGTGAGTTAAGCTTGTGACAATCCTTGTGCCACTGTTAATGGGGTTAACTATATCTTTAACACTGTGATTGAATTAATATAATACATCTTTTATCAATTTCCAAGCATTTGTTTATGCTTCAACCCATTGGGAGTCTTTTAATTAACTGAAGTTTTCTGCTTTTTCTGTTGAAGCCTATCAATTTATCAATGGGAGGATCTAAGCCACCTAAAGTTTGGGCTATGTGAACTTTCAAAAGGATGGGTATTCAATCTGGAGTCATATGATACTGACAAGAATAGTGCCTGTGAAGTCAAGGAGAAATAATGCTTACTATTTCTGTGTCCTTAAACAACCTGTATGTTTCAGAAAATGCCAGCGAGCTTTATTGGGGGATAGATGAAGGAAAGGCTGAGGATATCATTTGTATCTTTCAAATCACTAATGAGCAGAATGGAAATTAAGTCCTTTGAAGTCTCTCATCAGTCAGAATGGTGTGAATGCTTCCTATCTGTTCCTTCTGCTGCTTTTCTTTTGAGCAGTGCCAGTAATTTTAAATCCAATGTGTCACACAAAAGTACTGAGTAAACTTACCTTTCAGCTTCAAAAAGGAGGAATAGTGGCAGAATTGCTTGAAAATGTACAATAATAACACTGTATTTTGCATTTCTCTATCACCTTCCATGGATTTAAAAGCCAAAAGTAACTGAATTAAGTGAACTAATTAATTTATATTTGTTTTGTTAAACTTCATAAGGCTCCAGTGAAGCAGATGAGTATTATTTCCATTTCATAGGGAAACCAGCAGTTGGTGACGCCTAACTTATGTTGTTGTTGCTTGTTCAAACTCTACAAAATTTTGCCAGCTAGACCTCTTTCCTTGTCATGTATTCACTAATAACAGTTACTATCTGACAATACAAATGATGTAGCTTGACTATTTTGATCAATAAAAAGGTCATTTGACTAATACATAAAAATGGGGATCTGTGGTATGGCTGTATCATAAGAATGATGCACTGTAGACATGACTTAGTGATGAAACCTCTTCTTCAGTAAACACTGTCTTTAAAATACTTAGACTACTGGCGATTTCAGTTTACAAGACTATTCCAGAGTAACATGCTTAAAACTGATCATGGGTTTCAAGTGTCTCTAATGTTTTGGGGTGTTAAGATCAGAGGTTTCTGATTGGCTTATTGTAATACTTGGTGAGCTATGAAATATAGATCTGGGGTAGTGCTGAATAATCTCAGTCCTTGGGATGTAAAAAGGAGTCCAGAACCATTTGCTGTTGATATAAATACCCATTGGGAAACTGTGTAGCAAGAACTGCTGCATGGCAATGACATCACTACATTAACTAAGTCCAGTTCTTGAAAATGATCAATATATTATGTAAGAACTGGTCCTAAGTATGCTTTTTAGGAATGAGGTAGTTCATAGAGTGGTGGTGGAATGGGATGATTCAACTGTTGATCACAGTCAGGTCCCCACATCAAGCCTGTTCCTTTACATGGAGCCTTCGATAGTAGAATACAAATGTATCTATACCCCTTTACCTTAGCACTGCAAGTGGTTTCCTGTTTCTTGGCTCCCTTGGCACTGACTCCCACTTTTGTGAACATCTGGTGCTAAACAAATGTCATCTCCATGGGTGTTGTGAAATTCTGCATCATAGGATCCTACTTTACTTAAGCATTTGTTCACTCCATAGGGCCAGAGGTGGCCTTTGGCTACTGGGGGCCCTAGGTGAAGGGCCATTGTGGAGAGCCCCCTAAAGGCCCATGGGCCTCTCTCCCATGGTCCTGGCTACCTCACCACAGACCCAGCGCCTTTGCCACCAGCTCTGCCCCCCCACCCCAACCACCACTCCTGCTGCCAACCCCAGCTCCAGGGGCCAGCTTCTCCTGCAACCAATTGAAGCAGATGCAGCTTTTGGGGTAGGCAAAGCAGGTGATGGGGCCCCTTTCTGCCTGGGACCCTAGGCATGTGCTCGCTTTGCATACCCCAAAGGCAGCCTCTGTATCAGGCGCAGAAAAGAACACATATATACACATGCATATGAAACCTGAACTGACTACTTAATGTATTTGGAGGGAAACTTGATTTAGTCCCTTTGCACAACAAGAACAGGCTTGTCCAACCTGTGGCCTGTGGGGCCAGACTCCAGCCCGCCAAGCGCTTTCATCTGGCCTATGGGTGCTGCTGCAAGAGCCTGGGAGCTGGGACTGGCCAGGGCCCTTGTCACTTTCCCATCTTGTGCACAGCACAGCTACAAGGAGATGTGGCATGGCCAGAGAGGTGTTTGGGGGCTGGATTCCGTCTTTTCAAGTGAGCAGGAGGCAGGTAAAGGAGGAATGCCCTGAGCAGTTTAAAATCGTGACCTGGACATCCCTCGCAGGTCTGGTCTCTTCCCACACCCCTAACCCCAGCACCCCTGTCCTTCCCCTCACCTTAGTGGAAAAAACTCTTCTGTAGAGATTGCTACGCATCAATGTTGCTGGATGCCCAATGCCAAAACCTGTGACCCCTGCAGAACTGCCAGGGTTTCTGGCCTGTCTCTGTCTGACTCTGTTCTCTCCCTCTCCCCAGCACTGCTCTCCTTTTCCTAGCACTGCTGTCCTTTCCCTGACCAGTGCTTGGCAAGGAGTGGGGAGAGCAGAGCTGGTGGGGTCCCTGTCAGGAAGTAGCTGAGTCCTGCCACCCAGCTGCTTTGCTCCCCCCACCTTACCTTTCTTCCCCTCCCCTGTCCTGCCTTGCTCCCCACACTCTGCCTTGCCCCCTCACACAGGCACCTGTGCCCCCCCTTGTCTTCTGTACACAGTGCAAGCTAAAGCCATGCCAAATATCACACTAATTATTTTATTAAAGTTTATTAATAATCAATTTCTGTGTCATATCTATCAAAATTTTTCTCACTGGCCCCTTGACTGAGAAAAGAATTGCAATGTTGCCCCTCACCCAAAAAGGTTGGAGACCCCTCATCTAGAAGAATAGGAAATAATTACGTAGCATGAAAGCATATGCAATGCCAAGTACTTCATGACAAATACTGCTCCCAAGCACCTGGCAAGTACAATTCATTCATGTTCCAAACATCACTGGGTAGTCAGTTCCTCAGGACATTCCCTCCCAATACAGGGATACTTGATAGGTACAATCTGCTAGAATTTGGCCTCCAGGCTTGTTCTGCTGTCCTATGCAAACTGTAAGGACAGAACTACAGTTTGCCTCTTTTTTTTGTCTTGCAAGTGGCAACTCTGATGATATCCTTGATGTGTGGTTTTTTTTTTTTTTACTTTCCCATTAATGTAACATAACATGTCAACAGAGCTTTGATAGAAGCATATTTGGAATATTGAAAATAACTTTTAGGTGCCTAGCCGCAACTGGCTCCTGGTATAGCATGCAAAATATTAGTGGCATGCTGTAGTCACCTAGCTTTTAAGGAGAGAGTGAAAGCACACACAGTTGTGATGGGGATTTGTAGTGTGTAATGCATGCCAACGCAGAGGGCAGGAATGGAAA
The DNA here is from genome assembly GCA_007922195.1 of Podocnemis expansa. NCBI lineage: Eukaryota > Metazoa > Chordata > Testudines > Podocnemididae > Podocnemis > Podocnemis expansa. The sequence goes on from ML682038.1 coordinate 12,290,372, forward strand.
CACAAGTTAATATTTCAGACTGTTTTCTGTATTGAGAGTAGAATATGTTAGACCTCCATGTTTTTTACTGGCTGACCTAATGGGGTTTGCTTTCCTAGCTTGCTTGGCAGAGTGTTACAAGTTTGTGCTTTTTGAGGTTTTCCTGAACTCACTGACATGCAGTTGCTGACAGTTGTGGTTTCTTTTTGTGTACAAATGACTGTAGATACATAAACCGATAACTTTGAAGCAGTGTTACAGGAAAAGACAGCCTGAGCGCTGCATCACAGAAAAAGTGAACCAGCTAGGATTCCTTCCTATTCAAGCCCAAATTTCAGCTGCTATCACCTGTTTCTAATTTGTCTGTAGTAATTTTAATTGTAACTTAGAATTCACTGCATACTTGGTGAATGGTCTTACTCCAATCTCCTCATTCATCATGCTTTTAAGATGATAGAATGCTGAGAAATACATTGATGCATTTGCTATTGCTTTATTGCAGATGAGGTCCCTCAGTTCAGGATCCGAACCGCATGTTCTCTGTCAAGTCCTACATAAAGGCTAGCTAGACAAACAATACAGAAGCTATAGTGTTTTTCTGTAGGTTATCCATATATAACTTCTCTAGCCAGTATTAGAGTTGCAAGTATAGCTTCAATGTTTGGGATTCCACTTTAGGTACAAAGAATTGAATTTGAATTTATTTGGCTCCACAGATGAAACCTAAAATCTTTTATTGCTTGCTATTAAAAATAAATTCAAACATTGCCTAATTTCCATGGCTAAAAATACAAATCTTCTACTTTTGCTTTTTGGGAAGGATTGCTGTCATTTAAGGGAGAGATTGGGATGAACTGTCTTTTATAATTGTGGCCTCATCTACGAGCTCTAATGTGGGGGTGCCAAAATCATTTGCTATGGCAGGCTAAATTTGACTTAAATGTAGTTCAAGTGGGCTGTACATACCAAAAATTGAAATACTATAGTGCTCTCAAAGCATTACAGAGTGTCGTGTATGTGAAACTGCATTCCACCCCCCTCCCCCCCACGCATTGTTAGGGTGAGAGTGTGGTCTTGTGGAGTACAGCATCGCATACCTAGTGCTCCATGATCTCGCAAGACCTGAAGGTTCATGGCATTGTGGAGTGCTGCGTATGCAGAAACTCTCTTTCTCTCTCTCAGGGAGAGAGTGTGGTCCCACAGAGCACAGTCATGGGCTGGATGCAAGAGGTTCGGACTGTGGGTCACATGTTTGACACTCATGCTTCTACTGTAAGTCACCTTATGTTGACAAAACTGTATCGGTTGTGACAAAGTCAGCCCATAAGGCTGTAAAAGGGCACTTGAGGGCAGGTATGTGAGCCTCAGGATGAGAAAGGCCCCTTTCCCCTGCAAGCAGGAGACAAGGGAATCACAGCCTAGTTAGGCACAGCTGAGGCCAGACAAAGATTAGCCCAGCCCTATTAAAAGCCCCACCTGTGCTAGAAGCAGTGGGGAAAATAGGGATAGAGAAGTTAGCAGGAGAGGTTTCCCCACTCCAAACCCAAGAGAACTCTCTCTCTTCTTTGCAGGGGTGTCGCTGGCTGGGGGAGGGACCCAAGGCAAGGGCCCAGGCCCCGCCCCCAGCCGGCTGGCCCCACCCCCAGCCAGCCGGCCCCACCCCCTGGCTGAGGCACAGGGATAGGGCCAGGCGCCACCACAGCCACGGGTGGCCAGGCCCTGCATCCCTGGCCGGGGACAGGGCCATGGGCGGCCGGGCCCCGGATCCCCAGTGGAGGATGGGGCCACTGCGGCTGCGGGCGGCCAGGCCCCGGATCCCTGGCCGGGGATGGGGCCACTGTGGTCGCCGGTGGCTGGGCCCCGGATCTCCGGCCCAAGGCGCTGGGGTTCAGGGCACATGCCCCAGAGTGCCCAGCGCCAGCGACGCCCCTGCTTCTTTGGGAAGAAGAGGAGGACTTTGGTTTGTTTTGAGAAAGGGCAGGGTACCAAAGGCCTCTCTTTGCCAGAGGAGACTACAATTATCTGGCTTATTAGAGGGGTTGCTTTCCCACATGGTATATATACTCCAAGAACCCTTTCATCAGCAAAACTAACCTGGGGGGTGGAAAGGACTGGGCTTTATCTCTGCAAGCTGTTAGGCTGTAACTGAGGGTCATGGGCAGCTCCCACCTGGCTATAAGCCCAAGCTGCCAGGTGGGGCAAACCGCAGGCAACTATTGCCCTAGGACATTGGCAAGTCATGGGTGACTGCGGACAGTCAGCATGGCTGTAGCCGCCTGTGTCTGGGTTTGCAGCTGGACAGCAGCCATCTGGGGTTTGCCAGCATCCTGAGCTGCAAGTGGGGTGGCAGCTGCCTGGGGCTTGCTGGTTTTCCAAGTCCCTGCGACCGCACGTTAGACGGACCACAAGCAAACGGGACCATGGAAAATAAATAAATAAATCCGAGTGCAGCACTAGAAGGCTCGCTCTACCTGTTTCCATGCCCAGGCCAACTTCCCCTTTTAGCTAGTGCGCTGGACTCCTTAAGTTGCTACTCACTTTGCGCATTTCCATGCCCAGGCCAACTTCCGCCTTTAAGCACCGTGCGTTAGTGAGTCCCACGCGTTAAGTTGATGGCTTCGGGGGACATGACCGGAATGCGCAGTAACCGGATCCGCGTGCAAACGGGTCACACGTTAACGGGTCCCCGCTGTACTTTTGATTCTGAGATCTAGCCATTCTCCCTATCAGGTGTAAGCTGAATTGCTTTTAAGTGCTCTTTCTGCTTGAGAGGCCCAAAATGATAGGTAAATTTTTGTCTAGTACTGCCTCAAAGTCACTCTCATACAAAATACCACATGGTTTTATCTGGTCATCCTGCTTGTGTATGGACCATGAGGCTTGTAGTATATAATCACAGAAATGTAGGAGTGGAAGGCACTTCAAGAGGTCATTTAGTCCACTCCTGTGTGTGAGGCTGGATTAAGTATATCTATGTGTACCTAGCTCTGTCTCTAACCACCTACCCAAGTTAGTGCAGATGAGTAATTGACACAGAGTCTAAGACTGGGCCTTGGATAAGGACTAATCGACTAAAGCTCAGCTCAGATAATTGTGAACGCACTGGTAGAAAGCTGTTTTCTGGTGGTAGTTCTTGACTCTAGAATTCCTTCCCTTTGTTCAGGATTTGCTCATCCTTTGTGCCGACTGCAAGGCTCATCTTTACTCTCAGCCTTACAGGAGGGAATGGGTTGAGAGATGAATGGTGGGGAAGTTATTATTTGATGGCATGACATCTTAATAGTGTATTTGGTGTGTGTGTGTATGTACATGTACATGCTTGGATTTTTACTCTTGTATATTTTAATAACTGTGCAAGTATACACAGCTTTGAATCTTGCTCCTGAAATAGATTAAAAAAAAATTAAATAGAACTTTCAGCAACGTGACACTTCATATTTTTTAAAAATCATCTGGAAAAGAGCGTTTAAAAATCCTCTTTGGTGATTGCTGGTAGATCACATTGTCTGATCTCCAAGAGATAGGGCCATTAGATGCCATTCAAACACTGAAGTCTGCTCTCCAGCTATGAATCATCTTCATTCCAAGTAAATTGCATGGAAATAACTGGGATATTAGCAAAGGAGAAATAAATAAAAAGAGAATGTTAGCAATACTTTTGAAGCAACAGATGCTTTTTCATGTGTTACATAATCTCTTGTGAGACTCACAACAATGTGCATGTAGCATTTGGTACAAAAGGGAATAACCATAAATACAAAATACATTTCTGCAATCTCAGGGCTTGTTCACTGAGCAGAAAATGTACAATTTTGTGATTTGGAGTTCTTTAACTTAGGGAGCAGCCTGCTTATCTGGTTGGGTTTTATTTTCTTCTTTGTGTTTTTGCACAACTTTATTAATAGTCAGAAAACCCCACTGGTAAAAATCTTTTGCTCAGAGCCATTTTATACAATCAGTCAATATAAGCTATTACCACTGTGTTTGCATTATTGACTCCATTCAGTGAAGCTCAAGCATGGGGTAGCTTTAATAGCAAGCTGACTAATTGAACAGACACGTAAGCAACTTCTAGCTTACTAACGATAAAGAACTTAGGAATATAGTAGACCCAGAGAGCCTCTCTCCAGTTTTGCGCATGGGGCAGTTTCCCTCTGCACACGTCTCTCATTGCTGCATAGAAAAAGGGGCTCAGCTACTTCTGAGACATCAACCCTGCTGCTTAGGAGATCCTGAGGAGAGTATTTTGCAGAGGTGGGCTGAATGAGGAAGGCTAGTCAGGGGCAAGACTGTGAAAGATGCTTATCTTCTCTTCCCCTGCCTTCTGGCCCCATACATGTTCCCTGGAAAAGATGCCTCAGTAATTAATTTTCACAGCAATTTCCAGTGTTTTCAGCATAAGCACATTAATATTAATCAACAGCTGTAAAGTACATGGAAGGGGCACAAATATTTTTACTTGAGCCAGACTCCACTTTGCTGTGGTAACACCTTCACTACTTGAGGATGGAGTTATAGCTCTAGATATCCTTGTCCCTTTATTTAGCAGTTGCTGGCTATGTCTACACTACAGGGCTTTGTTGTCGACTTAATAAAGTCTACTTAAAGTCAACTTTATTAAGTCAATTTAGTGAGTCCACACTTCTCTTAAGTCAACTAAACAAAGTTGGTTAAGTTGCCTTAAGAAAATGTTCTAATAAAAAATCTATTTGCGTAAGTTGACTTAAGGAGTGTGAGTTATTAAGTTGCCTTAGGGAAGCCCATAAGTTGACTCCATATGTAGCCAGGGCTTTGCTTAAGTTGACTTAAGCCTCCTGAAGTTGACTTAAGCCCCTAGTGTAGACATACCCATTAATAGCTCTTGTCTTCAGTGGTAATGTCAAGAAGTTCCCATACATAGAGATCTGTTACGGGTGGAATTATGCTCCAAAATAGTCTTACTGTAGCCTGTCGGAGCCCCAGCTGTGGACCAGGATCCTATTCTGTGAGGCACTGTGCAAACAGAACAAAACAGCATCTTATCTGTACCCTTGTGTGTGCATCTCTCTGTGGTTAGCAGAACAGTGCAATGTCAAAACAGTGACTGGCTTAATAAGATTTCAGCTACAAGGATGAACTATTATTTGCAAAACAAGCAATGAGTCCTGTGGCACTTAAAGACTAACAAATTTATTTATTGCATAAACTTTCATGAGGGAAGATCCCACTTCATCAGACGCACTGAAGATGGGGAAACTTACAGAATGGGAGGAAAATAAATGCAAGGAAGTGTAAGTAATGGGATCAGGTCCCACTATAAGAGCAAATCAAAGCAGTTGTTAAGATTCACACTCTGGAAAACAGCATATAGAGGAAGATGAGATCAAATAATCTGTTGTAATGGTAAAAGAATCCACAGTCAAGATTTAATCTTGCTCTCACACAATCAAATCTGCATATCAATTCCAGTTCTGCTGTTTCTCTTTGAAATCTTGATGTGTTGCCCATCTGTTTGAGCACAGCTATTAACAATCAATCAACAGAGTGATTAGGAAGATTGAAGTGCTCATCTACTCATTCTTGAATGCCATGATTTCTGATGTCAGTTTTGTGCCCATTTATTCTTTTGCCCAGAGATTGTCCTGTTTGTCCAATGTATAAGGTGTGGGGACTGGCCGAACAAGCTAAAGGAACGTTTGCCTTTGATTTCATTGGGGTTGGAGTTCAGCCTAGGACAGGAGATCATAAGTCAACATATATGTAGGCAAGTCACAAAGTCAAACAGTTTGAGTTGGATTAAAGGGTGTGTGTAAACTAGTAATAATCTCCACATAGTCCCAGTTCTGCTACATTTTTCCCTGGGTGTTTGGCAGGTTTAAACATGTAGAACAATGAGCTGACTCTAAAGCTGCTTCTTGTTCAGTGTCTGTTCATCCTCTGTCAAGCTGCAGAGCTGGATGTTTTCATGCACACTGAAAAAGGTACCACTTGTATTAAGCTCTACAGTGGTGTCTTTCAGTGAAACTAATATATGCTGCACATCATAAAAGGACAAATTTCTTCTCTTGAATTCACTGACCTGTATCAGAGGAAACCAGGTCATGGAGATAGCATACATTGTATTTGTGATTCTGAAAATCTGGAATTCAAATCTCTAATTATCTTCCGCATAAAAAAATCATCTCCCCTCCCCCGGAGTTGATATAAATCACAACAGAATCAAAGGCCAGTCTTGTTGAAAACTTGAAAACAGTAAATTGCTTCTCCTCTTTGTTACTCCTCTTTATATTAAACTCATAGACTGTAAGTGTAAAATGTAAACAGCATATGGTTCCTTACCTTTCCCTGTGCACTCTGGTAAATCAGGTGCAAAGGACGGAGGGAGGATGGGGTTGTGGAAGCCCACTCTAATGAGTGAGAATTTGCAGCATAGGGTTCCAGCTTTTCATGTCCACAGTGAACTGGCCTACCACTGACTAAGTAGCATCCCTTATCTAACTCCTGGGGGAATTCTGCTCCAAAAATAAAAACTCTATTCATGGTATTTTAAAATTTTGTCAGTAAATAAATGTAGTGCCCCTAGCATGACAGTGGAGCTCACAGACCCTCTGGAGGTGGGAAATGGCCCTTTGGGATAGGGACTCAGTGATGAGGCTGCATCTGACGCTGTGACAGTGCAAGGGCCAAGTCCACACTGGACGAACACCCTGGGGCCTTGCTCCTCTGTGCCAGGCACACCAGATGTGGACAGGCAGGCTCAATTCAGCAGGATCCAGGTGCACAGTGAGAAGGTACTGGGTGGGGCAGTCTGGGTTCTGGTGGCTCAGGGAGGGATTTGGATGTAAGGGGCTCCTTGGGGGTCCAGGTGCAAATGCAATGAGATTCTTGAGGTGGGTGGGGGGAGAAGGACTAGGTGAATGTGGTTGGGGCTTAGTAGTGGAGGGTCTGAGTGGGGGCATGGGGCTTGGTCTTCCCTACTCACTCTGCCTCACCAGGGACACTCACTAGGATACAGAGAAGAGGATGACACCCTGAAGGGTGCACAACTGATGCTAGGAGCTGCATACAGACCCAAGGAGCCGTCTGTTTCAGTTGGGCTGCTCTGCACTCACAGAAATGGGGGTGGGGGGAGCAGACAGTGGCACATGATCTCATTTACCCCTCTACACATTTTGTTTCTGTTGGGGGTGGTCAGTGTACCACAAAACTATACCCTTGGGGATTCCCAGTCCCCACCTTTCTCTGTGGCATCCCTTTGCTTCCCCATTGTTTTCCATAGGGAAGTAAAGAACTCTGTGGGGGAGCATGAATTCCACACACATGCAGAATTCCTCCAGGAGTTATATGAGAAGGATTTGATTTATTTGGACAATCAAAGGTGTACAGGAAGTAGAGAACTACTGGACTCCTGGCTCAGTTTGAGAGACTAGAGATTAGTTGTAAGGAAGGAGAAATGAACAAGCATCAGGCAAGCTTTCACAGAAGATTAGCCTCTTTAGGAAACACTGCAAAAAATTTTATCATAACAAAGTCCTTTCCACCATCAGAATAATAACCACAACACTAATAGCCCTTGCATGCAACACATCTACTTAAGGAAAAAAGTAAATACATGAAATCTAAACATCCTCTCCTCCACATAATTTTCTAGGGACTAGGCTATTCTTTTACATGAAAGATACTCAGATACTATTGGCAGCGAAGTCTTTGAGCCCTAGCTGATACCATGGCATGATTTCGGAGGCAACTGAAGGGAGATACACAAAGTAATTAGAATACCTTACGTATCTCCCTCCGACTGCCTACTACCTGGATTAATGCTTGGGTGTGTTACAGACTGCCGGGATCTGATTTGGACATGTATAGAGAACTCTTTAAGGCCTTTAAGGAAGTAAACACTACTGGGAACTGTGTGATTATGGGAGACTTTAACTTCCCAGATATAGACTGGAGGATATGCGCTAACGGCAATAAAAGGGCCCAGACTTTCTTGGAGGTGATAGCAGACAAATTTCTCCATCAAGCAGTTTCCAAACCAACAAGAGGAGATGCGATCTTAGATTTGGTATTAGTCAGTAGTGAGGACCTCATAGAGGAATTAGTTGTAGGGGACAACCTAGGCTCTAGTGACCATGAGCTAATCCAATTTAAACTGAATGGAAGGGTAAACAAAAATAAATCTGTGACCAGTGTCTTTGACTTCAAAAAAGCTAACTTCAAAAAATTAAGGGAATTAGCTGGGGAAGTGGACTGGACCAAAGAATTCATGGATATCAACATTGAGGATGCTTGGAACTGCTTCAAGACAAAGCTGCACGAACTATCTGAAGCCTGCATTCCAAAGAAGAGGAAAAAATTTTCAGGCATGGGTTCTAAATCAAGCTGGATGAATGCACATCTTAGACAGGCGATTAGGAGGAAACACAGGGCCTACAAGGAGTGAAAGATGGGAGGGATAGAAAGGAGGGCTACCTTTTAGAGGTCAGAGCATGTAGGGATCAAGTGAGGAAGGCTAAAAGCCAGGCAGAGTTAGACATTGCAAAGGGAATCAAAACCAATAGTAAAAGGTTCTTCAGCCATATAAATGGAAAGAAAACACAGAAGGATGAAGTTGGACCACTATACACTGAGGATGGGGTTGAGATCAGGGATAACCTAGGCATGGCTGAATATCTAAATAAGTACTTTGCCTCTGTCTTTAATGAGGGTGATGGTGAGATTGGGGACAGAAGTTGGGCAGCTAATGGGAATGAGAATGTAGAAGTGGAAATTACCATATCTGAGGTGGAAGCCAAGCTTCAGCTGCTTAATGGAACTAAATCAGGGGGTCCAGATAATCTCCATCTGAGAATATTGAAGGAACTTGCACATGAAATTGCCAGACCTTTAGCAAGGATTTTTAAAGTATCGGTGAACACAGGGGTTGTGCCTTATGACTGGAGAATTGCTAATATAGTCCTTATTTTCAAGAAAGGGAGTAAAAGGGATCCAGGTAACTACAGGCCTGTTAGTTTGACCTCAGCAGTATGCAAGGTCTTGGAGAAAATTTTGAAGAAGAAGTTTCTTAAGGATATTGAGGAGAATGGTAACTGTGATAAAATACAACACGGCTTTACAAAAGGTAGATCATACCAGACCAACCTGATCTCCTTTTTTGAGAAGATAACAGATTTTCTGGATAAAAGGAATGCGGTGGACCTAATTTACTTAGATTTCAGCAAGGCATTTGATACAGTTCCACACAGGGTTTTATTACTTAAATTAGGAAAGATGGGGATTAATATGAAAATAGAAAGGTAGATAAAGAACTGGTCACAGGGGAGATTACAGAGGGTCATAGTGAACTGTCTAGCTGGAAGGAGGTTACTAGTGGAGTTCCCCAAGGATTGGTCCTGGGACCCATCTTATTCAACCTTTTTGTTACTGACCTTGGCACAAAAAGTGGGAATGTGCTAATTAAGTTTGCAGACAACACCAAGCTGGGAGGTATTGCTAGTACAGAGGAGGATCGGGATACCATACAGAATGATTTGGATGACCTTGTAAAGTGGAGCATCAGAAATAGGATGAAATTCAACAATGGGAAGTGCAAGGTCATGCACTTGGGGACAAATAACAGGAATTTTTCTGAGAAGCTGGGAATGCATCAGCTGGAAGTGACAGGGGAGGAGAAGAACCTGGGTGTACTGGTTGATCACAGAACGACAATAAGTAGCCAATGCGATGTGGCAGTGAAAAAAGCTAATGCGGTCCTGGGGTGCATCAGAAGGGGTATTTCCAGTAGAGATAGGGAGGTGTTAGTACCATTATACAATGCGCTGGTGCGACCTCACTTGGAATATTGTATACAGTTCTGGTCACGTATGTTTAAGAAAGATGAAGTCAAACTGGAACAGGTGCAAAGAAAGGCTACAAGGATGATTTGTGGACTGGAAAATCTTCCCTATGAGAGATGACTTAAAGAGCGTGGTTTGTTTAGTCTTCTCAAAAGAAGGCTAAGAGCAGATATGATTGCTCTTTATAAATACATTAGAGGGATAAATACAAGAGAGGGAGAGGAATTATTTGAATACAGAGCCAATGTGGACACAAGAACAAACAGATACAAACTGTCCTTCAGAAAATTTAGAAATCTTGAAATTAGATGCAGATTCCTAAACATCAGAGGAGTAAAGTTCTGGAATAGTCTACCAAGGGAAGTGGTTAGGGCAAAAACCTGAGGTGCCTTCAAAACTGAGCTTGATAAGTTTTATGGAGGGAATATGATGTACAGTGTAGCTTGGCCATTATCTTTTACTACTGGTGATGCGTATGATAGTGACCTGGGAAGGGGCATTGGGTCGAGTGGGTTCTGAGTTATTACAGAGTTCTTCTTGACCTGGCTGTTGTGGACTTGCCCTCATGCTCAGGGTTTAACTGATTGCCATATTTGGGGTCAGGAAGGAATTTTCCCTCAGGGCAGATTGGCTTGGGCGCTGGGGTTTTTTTGCCTTCCTCTGTAGCATTGGGCATGGCTCACTTGCTGGTTGATTCTCTGTATTAAAGTCTTTAAATCATGATTTGAGGACTTTAATAACTCAGTTATGGTTGTGAGGTTCAATGTAGGAGTGGGTCGCTGAAGTTTTATGGCCTGCAGTGTGTGGGAGGTCAGACTAGATGATCATATTGGTCCCTTCTGATGTTAGTGTCTATGAGTCTACTTACTGTGGTGTTTTTGGTGCGCTGAGTTGAAGCGAAATGCCTTCGCTCTGATTCAGTGCTACTCCTGTGGGCATTGTCTTACAAATTTGGCTTCCTGATTGGCTGAATGGATCTTCACAGACCTAGTCAGTCAAATTGAAAAGATCAATCTGACAGTGACAAATCTGCCACTGCCACTGAAGACTTGCCATAAGACAGACAGAAATGTAGTTAAAGTAAAAGCTTGATTTCCATCCATCATCACCCTATATCTATTCTTTGGTCCGTCTCCATTAAAAGCCTAGTATTATAGAGGAGACTATACCTGCTTTCCATTCACTTTCTCACAAGCAGCCCATAAAGTACTAATCTGTCTTCCTTGTTAGCAGAAGCAACTGCTGCTAGTTGTCCTCTGTGCAGAACAGCAACAGCATACATGCACTGTAGGATGTGAGCAAGATGCTGCAGATGTCTCAAATACAGTACATTACCATACACAGTCCCTTATTCTAACACTTTCTATTCTTCAGCCTTTTCTCTATTTCTGTGAATCTTAAACAAGAGGATGTTATTTTGTACATGCTTAAGTAAATTTTCTTCCATTTGCTCTTTGTTTAGTGGATAACTTTTGACAGGACAGTGTACTATGACATCTCTTCTGATTTAATGAGCCCTGAGCTATTAAAAAACCATTTTTATAACCTTCAGAACTTATCTATTTATATATGGTAACTAAGAATGTTAATATGACTCTATACAGTAGTGAATACCTGCAGGCTTGTTGCTCTTACCAGAATCATTTATCATATTCTTCCCCTCAGATAAAAAGAAAGGAGCAGAGGATGAATAAAGAACTTATGTGCTAGGAAGACCTAATAACTGAGACTTTAACATCTTTTGGTGATTCATAACAGTCCATTTTGTAGTTTCTCTGTATTGTGTCCATTGACTATATTGTCTACTCAGATAAATAAATGCAATGTAATTACACAAAAAAGATAATGAACTTAGCTGGAAAAGATGGCACTGGAACAGTGTCCCTGTTCTGTTCCTGTACTTTGTAGAAAAAAGTTCCCATTCATCCTCAAATTCAGAACATGTCTTGAATTATGAACATTAGAACTGCTGGTAAGCAGAGAAGGACTGCAGTTTAGATATGATTATGCAAACACATTCTCCTGTATTTCTGCCTAAAGCCTTCACTTGTTACTAGGGCTATTTACATATGAATTATTACATCTTTGCATTCACAGTACTGTAGAAATACTTCAAGTCACTTTAATCTAAGTTTTGAAGGTATGAAGATATTGCTCAAAAATTGCAGAAAAAGGAGGATTTGGTTCAAAAAATGTTTGATAACATGTATCTGTTCACTGTACTCAGGAACTTATTTTTAAAACTTCTTTCAGAGAAGGGCTTACTATGTAGATAGGACACATCCTTGCAGCTTTATGAAAGTAGAATTAATTAAACATAAAGAGGAGCAACTAACTGCTCCTAAAATTATATATTTCTATTACAAAGAAGCTCCTGAAAACTTAGCTTGCTTTTTCCTTCCTGTGTGAACAGTAAATTAATATCAGTTGGTAACAACTGAAATGAGAAACAGAAAGGGAGAGAATTTCTGTCGCAACCTACTCACTATATGGTCTTGCTGATTTTAATAGAGTTTTATATACTGTACTTATTCTGTGTAGAGTTTTGGCCCAGGGAATACTGAATCTACTCGTTAAATTTGGACCTGTATAGACCCTAAGAACGAGCAAGGTTTATAACATTTTGTAACTGCCATATAAAGAGCTATGAGAGAGACAATTCACTTATTAGTTAACTCAGGATTTAGTAACCTCTCACTCTTAGTGACAACAGATCTGAAATTACATAAAAATCCTATCTGTGAACAGAAAAAGGAAGAATAACCACATAAGGAAGCTGTCCACCAGTTTTAACCTTCTTCTGCTTAGAAGTGAAATTTCCATGGATGACATACTGACCTTATTGTAGACAAGGGCCAAATTCTCACTGATAGTCAAAGAGTCAGGATTTTGCCCATTCTCTTGGCAGATTTCTTGTTCGTTAAATATGGGAGACATTTCCCCTGGAAAATATCTGCAGTATACTATTTTCATAAACAGAAAACCCACCTGCAACTCTTAATAACCAACTTTTTATTAGAGCAAATATAGTTGTGGAAACTGTACATTATACATTTTGGGTTCCAGAATTATAAATAGAGAAACTCCTACATAGAGTTCATTTTTTTTTCACAGCAAGAAACTTTAAATAGACAAAGTGACATTATTAAGTACATTGGCAGGATTCATGTACTATCCAAAATGTAGTGTACAGTATAACAACCAATTATAAATAGGCTTTCATGTAAAATACAGCTGTGCACATTTTAGAAAAATACCAACAATTTGTTTTGAGCTTTGTTTTAAAAAAGCTTATAAATCATACATATTTATAAATTGTACTAACATGCTTAAATTTAAAAACATTTTCAGAAGCTGATTACCTCATTATTTTCAGAGCATAAAGTATTTTAAATAAACATTGAATAAGAATTAAATGTCAGTTACAAAATTAGTTCCCTTTGTAAGGAGACATGGGGGAGAGAGGAAAAAGGAACATTTATCTTTTATATCAGGGTTTACAGTAACTTTTTAAAATTTGTTCTCATTCAAAAATTACTTTCCTAAATTTAAAAGTAAAACATGATTTTACTTATTTTAAAAAATAAATAAAAATAACAGTTATTTTCATTTGCTCTGTTTCTGCTTTCTTCTTTATCCACACTGGTCAAAACACAGGATTCTCAACATACCTCTGCAAAAAACACCACTTTGTTACTGCCCTGCACTGAGCTGTTTCAGGCTACATAATATTCTTTCCATATCTATGTTACTTTATGTGCTGTATCAAGAGATGCCTAATGTAGCTTTTAAGAAACTTCTCCATTAAACCATGCAAACAATTATAAAGTTTACAAATGTTCAGAAACTTAAAAGTATGAAATCTTTTCTAATAGAGATAAAATAAACCATATTGCAAGCCCTTTGCATTTTTAATTTGAAAGTAAATATTTTAATTTAAAATGCTCACACCACGTAAACTTCTGTAAGTAAATAAGCATGCTTTTGAGTAATATAGGGTACAGTAATTACAATGTAAGGGACGTAAACAAATGATCGCATCAGCATAACACAGGACTGTAAAACTACTTAAGACAAATGTTCCAAATGAAAATTTCTGTGGCTCTTTTTTTGTTGAGGTAAAATTATATATGGACTTTAAAGGCATCAAATTGATAAACAATCATTAATGGCTCTAAATGCTCTACCTGAATGTATTCAACAGAAAGCTAGTATTTTAAAATTAATAATAATTTTGTATGCAGTACCTAGCTTGGCGTTCACTGGCATTAATGTCCACTTGGATAAGATCTGACTTTAATGGTGGCAAAATATCTCAATGTTGGAATACAATTATTCAGATCACTGGTTAATACAACACTGGAGTCAGAGAAATAAAACATGCAAAACTTGAATCCTATTTCTCAGAACATTCTGCCTCCTTTTTCTAATGTACTGGTAATGCCTGAAGATTCTCACTATTATAAATTGGCTTATTAGTGACACACGCATTTGGGCATTCTGGAAGATCTAAAAGATAGCTTAAAACTTTGCCGTTGCTGTATATTACCTGTTAAACCTTAAAGATTTTACAGGTTTAGGAAAACAAGTTTCAAGAATTGTACCTTCAGATTAAAAAAAATATATATGTATGTATATGTATAATAAAAACTTTAGCTTCTGCTGCTAGATGCAACTAGTACATTTCTCCAGGTTGCACTACATGCTATATTATGCCTATACATCAAGTTCAATAAACAGCAAAAACCAGAATCATGCACAAGCAAATGAAATTCAATCTCCCAGAGCCTTGCAGGAGATGTTAAAAGCAGCAGGTAATGGAATAAGACTGGTGAGTGATGCTGCTAACTATTTCTTCTAATGAGATAGGAGTGAACGCTGGAATCACTTCCACAGCAACTGAATCCTCTGACCACATTCCTCTGGCAGTCGTTTTCCCATCTCCCTACTAAAAACATCAGACGGTAAAATAGTAAGGCAGCTGTTAGCTTCCATCAACAAAAAGTGCAGCTCCGTACATTTCCAGTTTAGTCACACACTGCTGGAACAGATGGAGTAGCCAATGCACGTCACTAGTTGGGCTGCTTCAGCAGATTTTTGTTGTTGTTTTCCAACATGGCTGTTTGCTTCAGCTTCCAGAGGACCCCCAGAGCCACAAATCATCATCAGAGAAACTGATCAGGCCCCCTGGCTGAATTTTCCAAGTGTCATCTCTCTTGCGTCCCATCCTAATGCCAAGCCTCCTTCCCTGTGTCTGAGTACGACTGGTGCCATTTAAAAGGCTGATGACACAACTGCAGAGAATTGTGGGCTAACACCACTAGTTGTCATGACTTCACTGAAGGGTCAAAACAATTATATCATTAAGTAACTATGTTGAATCACATTCAGGCATAGCTAAAATTAAAGTAGGGAACATTAAAATCTTGTAAATCTTTATAATTTGAACTGGGGAATCAAACTGAGTTGGATAGGGTGATTTTAGATAAAAAAAACCCAAGACCTTTCTTACCTTTTCTAATTCCAGTCAAGTTAGAAAATGGACAAAAAGAATGGCTAAACCAATATTCAACAGCATTACCAGGGCAATCATAACTGAGTTAGGACCCTGAAAATACAATAAAATGGGTTTTGATTACTTTTTTTTTAAATGAAAACATCACGCAGGCCTAAACACAATGTAGATTTCTAAATGAAGTCATAATAGCAAATAGATATTATGATCTTGTCTTGACCTTTTAAAACCCTCCCCTGAAAGATTAATCACCTCTAAAAGTTCAGACACTGCTTCTGATAAACAAAACATTTAAATTCATTATTTCTTACATTCAGATGTGCTAAGTATCATCTGTGCAATACAATGAATGTTGTAAATGCAGGCGAATGTAAATGTAGTATGATAAAGTTTAATCAAGTCATGATTAAGTTGTTTTTCTGGGAACTGATTTTGAAAAGGAAACAAAATAGTGCAAGACAAAAACTGCCAAGTTTTTAAAAACAAAACCTGAACTTAAGAAAAGATATACATAGTACACTACCTCTTCCTTACATTAGACCCTTTTGTAGACTCCAACCTCTCCTTAAAGAAGAAAATATAAAAGTATAACATAAAATAATATACCCTGTCAGTACTCTCATTGGAATTTCTTCTTTCCCTTTCCTCTGCAGTAGTTTGGCTAACAAAAGTGATATTACAGTCGTCCTCTAGAATTCTTTTAGTAAAGATTTGAATTGTAATTTTAACACCTGTAGACCTGGTCCTGATCCTATAGACATTGATGGTAATTCTCTTCCTTTGCAAATGGAGACGGACAATTTTGTATAGAAATGTAAATGTCAAAAAACACCCTGGGAAATCTAAATTTCAGTAAAAAGCAGACCCTTGATCTTTGCATGCTTTCTTTATCTTTATATGAAATAGATGACCAGAACTTCTGATTAGCCTTCTACTATGTTTAGCTGTTTTTTTAACAGTGCCCAGAAAGATATCATTTGTACAGATGCTTATTTAAGAATATACATTTAAGAGATGGGATGTCTGTTTTTGATTTTCCTTTTAAAATCATTGGCTAACTCTGAAATATTTATTCAGAGACTTACAAACGATTTACCTTTTAAAATGTGCATTCTCACTGCTAGTAAAATACAAAAAAAACCCAACCCCATCCCACATATAAAATGCACTCCTAAATCACAAATGGCAAATATAAATGATTCACACAAAAAGGCAACACCCAAGCAGGGCAAGGTCAATGCCTTTACTGAGGAGACAATCACTCTTAAGATCACAAGAGTGACAAACAGATGTAACTGGATTTTAAGCAAGAATTTACTGACTTATTGCAAATGTCATCCATTGTCAAATTCTTCCACATTTAATGGCAGTGGTTGACATCAATCACATAGACCCCTGAAAGTTTCTGGATGAAAAGCTTTTTACTGTAAGTTTGTTTGCTAGAATAACTATCTTAAATGACCAGTATTTGTGCTAGTATCACATTAAATAGTATTAAAAAGCATTTGAGGTAAGTTTACAAGCCAAGGCTTACTACCAGGCCTAGTGCCTGCTATTGTGAGTAATTTCATTTGAGACAATCAGAACAGCAGGTATGGTGAGGAGCACTAGGTCAGGCAATAAGTGTTTTCAAGGATGAGACTCACTGTACTCATACAGAATCCACTACAGATGGTGGCTGTAGGCGTCTTCAGTGTTGTAGAAATGGAGCTAACAATTAACAGACACCACACCTGCCAACTCTCACAAATTTTGTCATAAGAGAGGTGATTTCTAAGCAAAATTATGCCCCACTTATTATTAGGGCTTTATTAAATTCAGTGTCTGGGCGAGGGAGGGACTGGATTTCCTCTTTTCCTCCAGGGCAGCACATCAGTTCTTCTGTGCTGCCCTACAGCGGCAGGGTATCCTGCAGCCAGGGGCAGTTCCTGGAGGTGAGTCTGACCCAACCCTGAGACTCGCCTTTGCAGCAGAAGAGAATGTCCTGTCCTTCCTCACCCTTGCTGAGCACATGGTAGAAATCTCTGGCTGGGGTGCCCCAAACTGCCCATCCCTGGTTCTGGGCCCAGGGCTCAGAAGTGAAAGGGCCCTTAGGCTGGCTGTAGAAGGGGGACCATGGCCCTCCATGACCATGGGGCCCTAGGGGACTGCCCACTGTAAGACCGACCCACTCCCACCAGGAGCCAAGTCCTACCCCCTATGCTCTGTGACCCTCATGCTTGTGCTACCCCTGGCAGCAGCCCTGGTTCCAGGGTCGTGCGGTTGGCCAGCAGCCAGTGTTCTCCATCTGCCCGCCCCCAAAAGCAGCACTCCTCCCAGCATTAGCGCAGAAGTAATGGTGGCAACACTGCAACTCCCCATGACCTCCTTACTCCTACAACACCCTGATATTTCAGGTATAAACACCCCAAACCATAAAACTGCCCATTTTAAATGTCCTGTGACTGTGAAACAGACCAAAATGAGCTGTGATTTTAGTAGGACCTTACTTGTGACAGAACTCTCAAAGCTTAGGATTTCTTTTTCTTTTCCTTTTTTTTGAGCTCCATGTGGAAAGGGCTCTGGCTCTGGATGACTGCTTCTCTGCTAGCTGGGGAAGTAGGAGGGAGACCAAACCTAGGGAGAGTAAATAACTCTAAGTCAGTGGTTCTCAACCACTGTGTTGGGATACATTACTGTGTCGCTGCGCAGTGGTAAGTGTGCTAGGGAGATAGCTGGTGTGTCCTGTTGGGTTATAACATGCTGCCAAGTACATTCTGACCAGCAAAAGCTTGAGAACCACTGCTCTAAGGAGCAGAGATGAGGCTGAGTGGGCTGAACTATGGCCTGGGAGCTATGAGTGGGGGAGCTGATTGGGTGCAGGGCCCATACTGATGGTGGTTCTGAGCAGAGGGGTGAGTGCTGTGTGGCTGAACTAGGGTGGTGGGGTGTCAATGGGCTAAAGGGAAGGGCTGTAGGACAGGTTAGTTGCTGGACAGAAAGAGGCAGAAGTGGGGGTGAATGCTCCCTGCAGCAGGAGACCAAAAACACTTTATCTAGTATGTGTGGCAGAGTGGGCAACACTAACTGTCACACGCACACATTCTGGTGGGGGAGGAGTTCAAAAATCAAGAGACTGACCTAAAAATGCAATATAATCTTTTGACATTGGCAGTACTGAGACACTCCCATTTGAACAATGCCAGCATCAACTGAGATGCAAAGAGGCTGTCGAATGGAGAGGCCCTTGGAGATGGATGGGGGAACACTATCTGTACTGGAATATGGCTTAAGTGACCTCCATGCACCATGGGACTAGTAGCTGTGAGACACTTGGTGTGACAGCCTGGCTTATGTTAATTAGCATTTAAGAAGTGAGCTCATGGCTAGGTGCAGGCTGTGGTAGAAACACTTCCTGCACAAATCACAGATATCAAGTGAATTAAAGCAGCAGCAAACAGAAAAGGCCAGCCTCAGATTGAAACTTTTTAATTTTTTTTAAGAAACATTAGATGTAAGACAAGTAAGTAGGGATTTTGAGTGCCTCTGTTTTTGGGAGCCAAACTTAAGGCACTTTTTAATGACCAAACTTTCAAGTTGAACATAATACAGTCACTAGAGTCTTCTAAAATACTTGGCTCATGTCACCAGGTAGGCTTATACTGCAATTTAAGAAGGAATTATAATTCATATAAACATACCCATGCTGGCTTTAGCCTGTACAGTGCAACCATAGTGGCATGGACTTCAGCCTGGGATAGGATCCCCAAGTCCACTGGGGATCCTAGATGCATACTTGGGTTGCTTGTCTGTGTTAGGTTCCATGCCCCCATGTCTTCCCTGCTACCATTATCCTTGCTAGCTAGATCTGAAACTAGCATTCAGCTACAGTGTAGCTGTACCCTAAATGAGCTGGAGTCTTCCCATTCAAGCAGAATTACATAACTAGAAGTAATTTCCATTAAGAAGTACCAATAGAGTTAAATCTGGTTTCTGGGAGATGCTCTTATTTATGTAGCTTAGCTAGTCAAATGCAACCAGCATAATTACTGTGTTCTGCACTACAGCAAATTATTAGCTAGCAGTTCACACCTGAAAGTCATAGTTGAATGCTTACAAGTGTCTAGCAGGGTATGTTTTCAGTGCAGATAAGACCTATTTGTGTGTTGCTCCTAGCCCCCACTTACAGCCCCTATCCACACACACAAACCTCTGAGCTGGGTTTGGTGGTGCTTTCAACCCATCTGGGGCTGTAGGTGAAAGCCTTCATGGAAGTTTCACTGAGGTTGGTAACCTGGTTGCTTTGCAGTCAGGATGCAGGTTAAACCACTGAAGTGCTGATAGCCACCAATGCTTGTTTTCAGTTCCCTCCTCATCAGTACAAGCACAGACATTACCTCATAATTTGCTGGTAAAGAATCACAGGGTGGCTCAGCTTATTGGAGCACAAAGAACAACAGAATATATCCAGAACTCCTAGTACCACACATCGGTGAGTGCAGTAGCTAATGGGATTTTGCAGTGTGACTTGCTCACACGCAGGCTAAGTTTACTTGATGCTAAGTTAACTCTAAAGTGAAGACATACCCTTCTGCAGAGAGTTAAAAATAACCAAAGATTTCCAGGACAGTCTACAGAAGATTCCCCACAGGAAACCATGGGTCTCCTGGATGTTTTTGAAACAGACCATTGAATTCATTTTCATTCTACTTCACAAAGAAGTGGACACACCCCTCTCCCAACAAACTGGTCTTTGGATTATCATAGGATAATTATAATTTTCTGTTATAATTACTCTGGATACTTACAGCTGCATCATTCAATGTGCCACAATCATGCCAGGATCCCCTTCTCCGACAAACCTGTTTGACCTGAAACCAGTAGTACTTGCAAACTCAGAATGGCCACGGTTCATACACTTAACAAGACTCTTGTTACTGAAGCCACTTTTCCTTTTGCAAAGGGATGGAGAATTATACAGCACCCTCCACTCTTATAAAATATTCCTCCAGAGACGAAGGATAGTCATGTGCTTATTAAGGCACTGATTTGAACTAAGAAGAGGTGGGTTCAGTTCCTGGCTCTACTGCAGACTTGCTGTGTCCTCCTGGGCACGTAACTCAATCTGTCTCAGTTCTCCATCTGTAAAATGTGAGCAATAACTCTTCTCCCTTTGTCTACTTAGACTGTAAGCTCTTTGCAGTGCAGACTGGACCTTACTATATGTTTGTCTGGTGCCTAGCACATGAAGTCTGTAGATGCTTTAGTAATATGGGCCTGGATTATCAAAGGATTGAAATTTAGTTGGAGCTGAGTGCCAACTCCTTTGAAAATCCTAGCTATATATAATAATATTGTTTTAAACAGAGTAGGCAAAACTCTGGCCCAGTTAAGTCAATGGGAGCTTTGTCACTGATTTCAGTGGAGCCAAGATTTCATTCATTACCTATAATGCATCCTGACCTGTATTCTACATTAGTGGTTTTCAAACCATTGGTTGGGACACAGTGCTGTATTGCAGACCCTCAGGTACTGGGTCGTGGTGCCCCCTGTTGCCACTGCCAAAAGACTGGAATGCATTGCTGAAAAATATAGTTGTTGGGTTGTGGGCATAAATGATTTTTTTCAACTGGGTCCTGGAAAAAAAGTTTGAAAACTACTGTTCTACGTGTATGAGAGCTCTAAGACAGACATTTTTTGGTGGAGTAGCAACATGGGGCTGTAGTTCAAACAACTACAGGATAATAACACAACAAAACACTGTCTGGAGCAGGGCCGGCTCGACCCATAAGCTAATGAGGCCCTGGCTCAGGGCACCATTGACTTGGGGGTGCCTGGTGCAGGGTGAGCCAGCAGAGAAGCTGGACCCTGCTCCCGCCCCTCCCTGAGCCAGCCACTCCGCCCCCAGGAGCAGAGCAGGCTGGTCCATGGGGTGGACTCTGTTGTCTCACCCTGTCTCTGGGCCCTCCGTGCCCCTAGGGCAGAACAGCTGGCCTGCTTCATCCCTGAGCTGGCCCAGAGCAGAAGCCAGGTTTCACCTCCTGCACTCCTCCCCAGAAGTTTGCAAAAGCGAAATCTGCCTCGGGGAGCCACAGCCCCTTGATCCAGCCATGGTCTGGAGGTGGAGGGTTGTTCTGTTGATGCCTCTGTTAGCCAGATAAAGAGGGTCTCATTAGCTCTTACTAAGGAGAACACAAGCAAGAGAGGCATAGGATATGAGACACAGTATCCTTCCTGGAGAAAAGCAGCTCATGAGGAAGCAGTGGTTAAGAATTATGTTTACTGAGAATGAATGAAGAACAAAGAGATAGTGAGTTAGGAGAACAAAGTCATGGTGAGTTAATTCAAGCAGGGTCTCTACGCATTCACAATGGTGAATATAATTTGTTTCCTCTTTTGATAACTCAGATTGTGAAAGTGAAACTTTCTGATGTTCTAAAACTATCAGTTTTCAAGAGTTTTGTTCTATGCACAGCACAATCCCAGTTTTCAGTCACTTATGCTATGAGCATTAAATGCTCTAAGGTGAAGCACCATGAATAAGACCTTAATGCCCCTTTAGGAGCTTAAAATAGCAAAAGGCAAAATTAGTCTGTGCTGTGCAAGATTGACTAGAACAGGTGCAATAAGAAGCTGCAACAGCAAAGTTTTAGTTCTGCATTAAACTGTCTTTTCATCTTTTAGGTAACAACAAAATCTTATGTAACATAACCCCCAGCAATTAATTATGAGCTAGAAGACAGCTTTTTCCCTGAAAAATAATGTAGTAGTGCTAAGAGATAGAAACACCAGTTCTGCAGTCTGTTTGCATTAAGAATGGCCATTAACTTTAGTGGAATTCTAAGCACAGAGAGTTTACAGCAGGGGTCTCAAACACGTGGCCTGTGTGCCGCATGAGGCCCCTAAAGCCATTTCCTGTGGCCCGCAACGACGCTATTGTTACCAATATATGCAATATGGTTGTATGAAAAGGTTTCAGTGGTGCGGCCCTCCAAATAATGTACTAATCCTCATGTGGCCCTCTACTAGTCCTCATGTGGCCCTCGTGGTAATTTGAGTTTGAGAGCCCTGGTTTACAGGATCAGTCCCATAGCTCTGTATTTTCCTTATTTTCCGTATTTTTTCATTAGACTGTATGATTGAAGGATGCCAAGTGCACATTAAGAGGAGACAACTGGATATGCTGCCCACTGTAATGCCCTTAGATTTAGGTAAAATGGGGCTAAGTTTTGTGTTTTAATATCTGTTACTGAAAGTAGTCTTTTGCTGTGTAATAGAGCCATGACCCTTCATCCAATATTACCCTAGTTAAGCCACCTATGCAAACAGTTCAGCAGAAGAACTTGGGTGTGTAGGATAAAATACTATCTGTTCATCTTTTGGATCACAATTCAACTTCAACTGATTCATCTGCAAAGATTTTTCAGATGTAGTACACTGGATGGGTAACTGTAACCTACTGATGTTCTCCATCTGCTGTGTGATATTCTCTTATAACCCTTTCCACATTTTGGGCAGTATTATACTGCATGCTTAAGTGCATGGACGTAAAGACCCCTCCTTCAAGCACAGGGACAGATAGTAAATTACAGTGCACAACTTACATTAGTAAAAATAGACCCCAAGAATATATGAGTACATAACTTGAAGGCTTTCTGGTCGCTTAAGTCATGCCTCCCTCTCTACCCTGCTGGTTTTAGCAGGGTAGCTTCCTGGCTACCTCCCTGCTGCTGGAACCATTCCTCACCTTTTGTTGACATGTACCTACAATCCTCTATGTGGATGCTTTTCACTGCAGCATGTAGCAACACCTACAATGCAAACCACTATCAGTGGGATGTAGTGTAGACACAGCCTTCCTGGCCAATAGCTAGTGAGGCGTGTGTCTGTGGCCTGCCCTGATTGTCAGAGAAGGTGGAGGGGTACAGTTCTGATACAGAGGGGCTCATAGCTAGTCCGTATATAGGGTAAGAGGGACTATAGCTAGTATAGCATAGAGGGACTATAGCTAGTCAGTAAAGTTAGAGGCTCCCTTAGTTCTCCGTCATGATTTGGCCTAAAAGGACTGGTGGGAAAGATAAGGAAAACTTGGCCAAATAGGTGCTGCTTAGGCATGAGCAATTTCACTTACTTATACTGGGGATGGACAGAAAATTCAAATTTCACACTGGCATTCTGTCCCTTCATCTTTGCTCCCTTTCCACCCCCAAGCCTGGAAACTTCATGGCAGTGTATGTTTGACCCATCCACATATGTCAGACTCCCAAGGTAAAGGGCCAATAACATTCAAAAGAGATTAACAGATTATAAATACAGAGGGTAATATTGTGATCATCTAGTCTGACTTCCTACATAACACAGGCCATAGGATTTTCCTGAATTATCTCCTGTTTGAATTGGAGAACATCCTTTAGGAAAAATATCCAAGCTTGAATAAAAATTTCCAGTGATCAAGAACCCTATACATCCCACAGTAATTTTGTTCCAGTAGTTAGTTGACATCACTGTTACTTTTTTGTCTTATTTCTAGTCTGTATTTGTCGACTTTCAACTTCCAGCCACTGGATCTTGTTACACCTTTGTCTGCTATATTGAAGAACACAGTATTTCTGGTCTCTGTGTAGGTATTTGATCAAGTCACCCCTTAGCCTTCTCTTTGTTAAGTGCTCTTCGTTAAATAGACTGAGCAACTTGAATTTTCCTCCACAAGGCATGTTTTTTCAAGGTTCTTTCTCTAAAGCCTTTCCAATTTTTTAAATATTCTTAGACTGTGGACATCAGAACTGCACACAGCATTCCAGTAGCAGCTGCATCCATGCCCTATTTATATGTTCAAGGATTGGTCACAGCACTGGACTGGGAACTCGCATTCAGCTGATTATCCACCATGACACCCACATCTTTTTCAGAGTTGCTGCTTTCCAGAACAGAATCCCCCATCCTAGAAATATGGACTGCATTTCCCCCAGATTTATGACTTTACATCTGGCTGCACTGACGCATGCATTGTTTTTGTCAATCCACTTTACCCAACAATCGGGATTTCTTTATCAGTAACCTATTCTTTTCATTATCTACCAATCCACCACTCTTTGCAACTTTATCAGTATGATTTTATGTTTTCTGTCAGGTTATTGATGAAAATGTTGAATAGCTTAAGTCCAAGAACCAATTCCTGTGGAACCCTAGTAGAAACACGTACATTTGATGACTCTTGTTTACCATTACAGTTTTGAGACCAACCAATTAATCAGTTTTAATCCATTTAATGAGTGCTATATTGATTTTGTATCATTCTACTTTCCCAATCAAAATGTTATGCAATACCAAGTCAAATGCCTTACAGAATTCTAAGTATATTAATTACACTATCACTATTACTTTTATCATCAAATTTGTAATCTCACCAAAGAAAGATACTAAGTTAGTCTGGCAGGCTCTGTTTCCCATACACCTCTATTGACTGTCATTTATTATAGTATTCTCTTCTAATTCTTTATTAAATCAAGTTCTATACCACACATACCAGTACACTGCTTGGGACTGGTATTAGGTTGAAAGTCCCATGTTTACCCAGGTCATCCTGATCACCCTTTTGAAATACTGATACAGTATCAGCTTTCTGTCAGGGATCTGTAACTTTCCCAATGTTCAAAGCATTACTGAAGATAAACATTAATAGTTGAGAGTTCCTCAGCCAGCTCTTTTAAAACTGCTAGATGCCAGTTATCCTGGTGTGCCAATTTTAAAAATCTCATGTAATGTGAACATATAGGATGATGAAAAATACTTTTCGTTCCAATGGAATGTTAGGAAGATGTTAAACAGCAGGTACTAAAATGAGACTTTTTATCATTTGTTTTTTTTCCAAACACAAAACAAATATTTATTTAATGCCTTTTCTTTTTTGGCATGATTGACAATTGTATCTTTCACATTTAGCATCAAAACATCTAGGTACAATGGTTTAAAGATATAATTTTAGGCTTCAGTCTCCGTTTTCTGAAATTTATGCAACTAGAATGTTTGTTAAATTTAGTTTTCCTCTGTATTTTGGCAATATAAGACCTGAACATTATAAAACGTTAAAGTACTTGTTTTAGGAGTTGACATATTTTCCTAAGAAACAAAGCAATGGCTTAGATCTTTTTCAATATACACTAAATTAAACGGATAGACCCCTCGACTGACATTTAAAATTACACACACACACACACACACACACACACACACACACACACACACACACACACA
>ML682038.1:12315923-12380037 GCA_007922195.1 Podocnemis expansa
ACACACACACACACACACACACACACACACACACACACACACACACAGAGGAAATATCAGTATTTATCTTACTTATAATATAACTAAGAGTACGTCCATGCAGCAACTAGGTACCTGCACCTAGTACATGTTAGCTGCCTTGGGCATATGGGGTTTGTGCCACAGGACTGTTTCACTGCTGTGTAGGGCTCCAGGCTTGGGCGAGAACCTGGGCTCTGAGACCCAACAGAGAGGAAGCACTTGGAAGTCTACACAGGAAAGAAACAGTTCCACAACCCAAGCCTCAAAAAGTCCAAGTCAGCTGACACAGGCCAGCTGTGAGTTTTTCTTTGCTGCGCAGATATACCCTAAAAAGTGGCAACATCATTTTTATAGCTGATATTTTAATATCATGTCACTACAATTGCATCATCATAAATGCAAAGCACTCCACTTATAAAGGAACAATCAGTTGCACAGATAACAAAATGGTCTAGTTTATACTTATTTCTTTGGTGAGTGCAGTGGGTTGGACTCTTGAAATCCTTCTAGTCCTACACTTACATGATTGATAGTTAAGGCCTGTTTGATACACTGACATGGATAAGGAGGTTTGGGGCTAAATCAATCTACAGGGTCACATACTTAGCTCAAGGAAGTTACACTTGGTGATCAATCTGTTGTGTTTATTCTGAAAGTAAAATTATAAAAGTACATATGGTTGTGGTTTGATAATTCATGTAGTTTTAACAGTTGCCAAATAATCCATTGCTAACTATTCAGTAACAGCCCTTTGCATTTGGAAACTACCTTTCTCAGGGCAAGGAAATAATAAATCCTTGTGCTGATAATATGTTCATATGTAGGTTGACAACAACATCAGAGAGACATTATAAATCTTTCAATGATAGCCTTGAATAAACTCCACTGGCATGTTAATCATTAACTAGGAAAAACTGTTTGTTAAACTTGTAAAACTGGATTTTTGTATGGTACTGAGTAATTTCTGGATACACGTTTAGAAAATGTTAGATTCTGGCATCAGTCTAGCAATTTAACCACCACTGCCAAAATACCCAATAAGATATTGGTTTGACATGAACAAATGAAAAAAACAACAAAACATTTGTGTGTGTAAGGGTGTTGTTATATCCTTACACACACAAGAATTTTTTCTAAGAACTGCCACTCTCAAGACTTTGGCTACTATCTGTCTCTTCCATATTCTTAAGGACAACAGTAAGGTAAAGAAACAACAAGGAGTTGTGTGGCACTTTAAGACTAACAGATTTATTTTTTGCATGAGTATTCATGGGAAAAGATCCCACTTCCTCAGATGCTTTGAAGTGGGATCTTCTCCCACGAAAGCTCATGCAAAAAATAAATCTGTTAGTCTTAAAGTGTCACACAACTCCTTGTTGTTTTTTTACTGGACTAGACTAACATGGCTATCCTTTTGAAATTGAGTAAGGTAAAGAACCTCTGTTCTTTACCATAGTTTTACTCAGTGGGTGTTATTTAGTAGTACATACAGAGATGATATTGCCATGGATATCAGTGAGTTTTGCCTGTAAACAGACTGAAAAACTGACATGCAACAGGCAGAGGAGCACTTACCGAATGGATTTCCATTTCTTTTTCTGCTGAAGAATGGGACACATTACTAGCTGGATTCTTTGGTGCAGCAAGTTCAGGTTTCTTTACTTTTGTATCAAATTTGCTTTCTTTGGCCTCTGGATTAGTCAAAGATCTGGCAGGACTTGGCTTCTGTGGAGATGGTACCTGTGTGAGTGCTGAAGGTGATGGGCTGATATCTTCATCGTCTTCCCTGAGCTCACGTGGAAGCAGTTCTGGGTTTGTTTTTACATAGTAGCCATGGTAATGACCATGCAGCTCACCATTTTCTGTGCTAACTGGATTGTGGTAGGCTGAAGGCTTTGGCTGATGTTTCACTGCTATTTCCTCCTTCACAGGTGCTTTTGAATATAGAGGCTTGTTGACCACAACTGTTACAGTATCACTAATTAAACTCTTTTTTTCTTGAGTGAGTCTTGTCCCTGAGCTGGAGTTTTGCCTTTTTAGTTGTTTGGTAGGGGACGGCTCATAAGGAAGAGGAGAACTGTGTTTTGGGCTTTCTTCAGGTGTCCCAGGAGGAGTGGTGCCTTTTCGATAAAAATGAGGAGACTCTTTAGGAGAAGGCGGTTTTTCTTGAACTTTATCTTCAGGGTTTTCTTTAACCTCCATGCTTTCTTGAAATTTTTGTTTGATATAATCAGGGCCTGAAAAACAGAATAACAAAATCTTATCTCATTAAAACAAGAATAAGTCCTGGTGGCAAAGCTCGTATGATGTGGGTTTTGGTCTGGGTCACAGCTGAAATAAAGAATGAAAATAAAAACTCACTTTATTTTGGATTTCATATTATACTGTATTTCCAAACTATTGTTGCACCTTTTCCTCTCTGCTTGGCAGTAGTCTGGGCTTTTTAGTTTGACCACTTGCCTTCAGCTTTGCAAAAGGACATAGAAAATACAGTAGATTGTTTCCAGATGAGGCCACTGAAATCACTGGGAGACAGACATCTAAATATCTTTCTGAATCTTACTTCAAGTGATTAAATTTTTATTGTCTCATACATACACCCATTGTTTTTCCCTAATGACTCATTATTTCCTATCTACCACAGCATGACCACATCACAATGACACCTGATTATTTATTTTGTTTTTTAAATACTTAGGGGGCACTCTCATTCCTTCTACCTTCAGAACCTGTAGGAGTCTGAGATTGAATCATTTATAGGTTTTCTGGTTTGATTGAGTGGGTTTGATTGGGTACTACTTGTGAGGGATTGCATTGTGTCTGGCTTTGGGTATGTCTTCATTGCAAAGCAGACTTGGGCTTTTACCTAGGAATTGTACTTATTGCCCTTCTCATCCACCCCCAAACATCTCTGATCTGAATTTGGTGGTGATCTCACCTGGGCTAACTTGTTTCCTTGGGTCTGTAGGACTACAGAACAAGTGAGGCTTTTACTTGGGCTGGTAACAATTACCGGTAACTGTGAGCATGCAGGCTACACCACTCAAATGTAGACAGTCTGTCAGTACCTTCCCGTAACTCCTTTGTGTGCCCAGAAAAACAGATAAGTTCTCTCACAATTTGTTGGGAAAGAATCAAAGAGCGGTGTAGGTTAGAGCAGCACAGAGAACCATGGGATATGCCTCCAGAAGTTCTAGTGACACAACCGGGTACACGCAGCACCACTGTAGATCTGGTAACTCAGACACAGCTTTGCACTGCAGCCGCTCTCTTTCTGGCCCGGCTATTCCAAATGCTCAGAACAGGATGCTGATTATCGAAGTTAACTCTTTAGTGAAGACATGCCCTGTGTGAGTGTGTATGGGGGTGAAACCATACTGAGCAAAAATTAAGATGAAGAAATTAAATGGATTTAGTTCTTAATTTGAGGAGGTTTATGGTCATTTACATCTCTGATCCAAGTAATTCTATAGTGAAGGGACACTCCAGTGAAAGTTCTGGAGCTAGACTGTCGGTAAACTCCCTTGTTTACAACTGAGTTGTAAATCAATGGTTTTTTTTTTTTAAATTTCAAATCCTTTAGCAGATGGTGTTAATGTAACTTGTTGCTGCTTTGATCTGGGAATTAGTCTGCCAATATTGCTATTTCCCATTCCTTTTGCATCTTCTGAAATGGACTCTTGGCTGAATTCTCTTTCACTAAGGAATTCTGTAGTCCGGGGAGAATGACTGCCCACATCACCCTACCTATATTTGTATTTCAGTTCAATATGTTTTAGTGGCAGTAGGAAGATGCAGCATTTTTAGAAATCTGTCAGAAGGGATGTGTCACTTACTGGTCACTGCTGGGCATATGTGAAGGAAAGACCAGTGTGAGGGACTTAGGGATGCTGAGTGTCCTTGCAAGTGGGCTTTCTGAGGATAAGAAATGGTTGGCATTAATGGGGTTGATATGATAGAATCAAGAGGTTTTTGGGCATGTGTGTGCGTGAGTGAGGGAGGGAGAGAGAGAGTTAGTGATTTAGGGGAAGGAATTTTTATTTTAAAGTTGCTATGACCTCACCAATAGAGGGAAATAAGAAACAGTACAGTTTATAACTATGCTATCATTATTAAACTGACAGCTATAGTAACAGATCTATAAAATCCCCCATCATGGAGGGGAATTCCTTCCCTTTAGGCTGAGTTCCATTTGATAACACTATGTTCCACAGAGAGGAAATTTTAAATCTCAAGCATTGCACACATTTTATGATGGTAGGTGCCAGGTCATGAACATTTCTGTTAAAACATAAGGGAAAAAATTAAAAATTGGAAACCATAAATGGCATGGAAGGGCTCATGTATTTATGATTTTTCTATAATTTTTATCTGTGTATCTGTACGTGACATCAAGGGAGAGAGCTGTGCGAACTGGCACACAACCAACAGTTTTTAAAGACCAAAGGTTGTGGCCCTGTGCAGCGGACTCTCAGTGAAGTACTTAGTAACACAAAAATACAAATCGGTGGTCTTCTTCCTCTTAGCAAAGTTCTAATACTGATCTGTAGCAAGGTCTTATTTCTAGTTTATCACTATATTTACAAAATATACTTCATTACATTTACAGTATTGACCTTAAAGATTCAAAAATCATGACACTGTTTATTTTAAAAGTAATGAAATTTATTTTTAAAGTTAATTGTTTTCTTTGCCTTCTGACTAGTCCCTAGGACACATTCTACTCACATTTCTGAGGCTTTCTTTACAGCCACAAGGGCTAGAAATTATTTTAAAAAGCAAAGAAAGAACTGAGACTGTCACATAATTGTTTGATTCCAGGAGCTGAGACTTTAAGGAAACAACAACTATTACAAAAATTGCAAGAATTGGTAGTATTATATTTAGCAATATTCTATGACCCATTATCACAGATAAAGATAAATAGTAATTGAAAAAGAAATCAAGTACATTCTGTCACACAGGAGCTTGGTTTTTTATTGCATTTGTTCACTAAGAGTAACATTCTGCTTGGCCTTTTAAGCAACATGGTAGTAAAAGAGGAGAGTATAAGGGGCTTAAAAAGGAGGGATGTTTATGTAGGGGCCTAGCAAAATGGTAGTCTATGAACTTCAGAGAACACAAGATTGCTCTCCCTACTTCCTCAGGGAAAAACCCAAAGAGGCAGAGAGGAGCGGGGGCCATGACCCTGCCCCCACATCACCTTATAAAGCTAAATAGCTTGTCTGTGTGCCTCAGGGAGGACAGGGATAAATTTATTCTCTCTGTGAAGTATGATGCATCCTGTTGTTTACATGGGGCAGCATGTCTCCTAAGTTCAGGATTTTTGTGCCTTGAAAGCATGGTCTGAGCCCCTGTTATAACGTACCAAATTCAGAACCTTGTAGTGAATCTCCCAATCTCATTAGGGTATTTTAACAAGTGAGTACTGTATTTTGTTATATTTATTTCTATATTTACAGAGAGAGAATGAAAAGTTAATCTTATTTCCTTTTTGCCAGCTATAAAGGCAGTTCATCTCTTTCAGAAAGATGCTTAGTGCCAATGACTCATTTTAGATGACAGAAAAATCCTGGCCTAACTGAGACTCTGCCTTTATCTGAAAAAGCAGTATTTATTGTGGCATAGTGTCTCTTTTGTGAACCAGCGTATCTTCTGGACCAGGTGTGTATGCCAACATATAAATGAGGTAACAGTCTGATGGTTTAATAATTAAATGACATAATAATATATTTTAAAATCACTTATACCCCTAGTGTAATAGTACACTTTCAGTTGCTCTTAAAGAATTAATACGCTACATCCTAATCTCTTGGGATTTTTACATTTATTCCTTCGTGACCTTGGGTAAGTCACAATTTTTCTTAGCCTCAGTTTATCCTGTCAAAAGAGACAATCCAGCTCCTCGATTCACCTGCTTGAAAGCTTCTCCCTTGTTCTGGAGCTGTTACCTGTCTTTAAAATGGGAAGTCCTGTTAGCACCAGTGAAATCTTTCTAACTGGGCATCTTTAAATATGTCCATGAATATGTTCCCTCATTGCCTAAAGTGGAACTCATTAGGGCTAGATCAGGGGTTCTCAGTCTGGTGAACATGAATAGGGTTCTGGAAAAGAATTTTTTATATGATTAAATGGAGGGGTGAGGGCCAGTTTGCAAAACAGTGAGTGCTCCAGATCAAACAGCAACAGCTGACTTGAATCATTTGAAGTTCAGCTGATTCAGCCAGCTGCCCCCTGGACCCATAGCTAAGCACATGCTGTAGAAGAAGCTCTGCAAACTTCTTCAACAGTGAAACATGCATCCTTCCCTATTACTCTGATTCCACTTGCCAGCATGGGAAAAAGTGAGCCTGTGACACTGCGCTCAGCCCATCCGTGTCTTTTCCCTCCCCTTATGGAGGCTAGCCATACTGACAGTGTTAGTGAACTCTAGAGCTTCCCCGCCCCCAACATCAACCTAAAATGTGGTCAGATCTTTGCACAAGACAACAGGCTGCTGGACTCCTGTTTCTCTCCTTGCATTTCTCTGCAGGCCCAGCCCCAAAACTTAATATTTTGTAAGTGATGTGGGTGGAAGGTCTACAGAACTCCAAAGTAGTATTGTCATTATATTCTGTATGCAAAAATGCTGGTTTGACAGTCACTTGGCATTACCTAAGAGACATAAGTCTAGCTGGATAATAATAACTGGCAGAATGGTGTCTAAAATATAAAAACCCATGTACTGTTTACCCTATAGACTCTCTTTGAATAGCGTTTGTTCTTCAGGAGAGAAGGGAATCTAAAGCATGGCAAACAAAAGGCACTTATATATACAGTTCGGTCTTTCCTTCTGTACAGACTTGCATTAAATTAAAAAAAAATATTTAAAGGTCCTGTTCAGACAGAAGGACTTTACAAATAATTGTGTAGAAAAAAAGATGCTCTGGGGCACTTTAAACCTGGAGAAACCTAGTGTGGAGTAATTAAAATGTCATTTAATAAAGGCAGGGTTTTACAGCAAAAAAAGACCATAACTCTATACAGAGCAAAAGCGGGCAAACTAAGGATATAGCCCACCTGAGTCTTTCATTTAGCCCACCAGCTGGGTCTAGCTGGCAGCGCAGAGAGCAGCTCCCAGGCTGGGTGTGGAAGCTACCCCCACTTGCCTCCACCCCTTACTTTTGTGGGCCCAGTGATACCTTGGCTAGAGGGCAGCAGCATTGGAATTTTTTCCCTTTAATTTTATTTATTTTTATAAATGAAATATTTCATTTATTATTTATAAGCCCCACCTTTTCCCTGCCCCTCTCCCACTGCATGTGGCCTGCCATACAGTGGATGGGGCCCTGACACCAAAAAGTTTACCCATCCTGATACATAGAACATAATATTATTCAAAGTACAGTTGCTGATGACAGTACATAATTCAATTTCAGAATATTTAAATGTGTGATGGGGTAGATACATACTGCACTAAATCAGCCCCTTATAGACTAGGGAAGGAGGAAGCCCCGCCCCTTAGGCCCTGCTGGGCATGATCAAGCTCCTGTCCAGGTATAAAAGGCTGCAGCTCAGCCCAGCCTGGGCTGACCAGTGAAGAGGAAAGATGTGTACTGGAAGCTCTTGTCCTGAAGCTGCATCAGCCACAACCCTTGGGAGACTCTGACTCTAGTGAGAACCTGGAGGAAGGTCAGCCCCATGATGAGTATCCAGAGTCTATTGTCCAGGCAGCTGTTATAGCTAGCTCTGAGATCTTACAGGGAATCACTGGTTGCTATCCCAGGTAGGAAGTAGCCCGGGGGACTGAAGGAGTGAGCTGTGGGTAGACTGTAAGATCAGTTAGTGTGTTTTGGTGTATCACCCTGCTGATTTAGTGCCTAAACCATGGCACCCATAGGGCCCTGGACTGGGGCTCAGTGGAGTGGGAGGGCTGGAGCCTCCCTATCTGGGTACTTTCTTGCTCTGAATGGAGGGCTGAGTTTGGACTTGATGTAGAGACTCTGAGGCTGTGCTACTCTGATCTGAGAGCTGTGTTTAGGTTCTGGATATAGACTCTGAGGCTGCTAGGCCATAGTACCCTACCTAAAGACAGGGTGTTAAAGAGATTGTGATAGCCATCTACCTGCACATGCTGCTGGCACTTCCCCACCAGGAGGCACTAGGGAGAGCTTGCCCTATGACAAATGTTAATTATTAGGTAAGCATACACCTATCCTTATCTTTTAAACTGAAGAGCATATTATGTAACATTCCCTGTCTCATTTTATTGCTGTATAACTGACAAACTAATAAACTTAGTTGCTTTTGGATCCAGTAGATTTAACTCAGACAAGAAATGACATTTCTATTCACTTCAATTATAATTAAGTGTAGTTGCATTGTACTAAAGCTAAATTCTACCCTGAGAGGTCCATATAGTCCTCCTACAATTTGATTGCAAATATTACCCAGGTGACAGGAATGGTCCAATACTCACCTCCCCCACACCAGAGTGCTATGGGTGTAATGACTGTCAAGGCTGTATCCCCACTCTGGCACTCTGAGCGCAGAAGGTGGGGGCCTGCAACAGGCCTTGAAAGCCACTGGCCTTAAAGCCTGGTCTTAAAACTCTCCAAGGCCTCCAATTCCTGACCATGGAGTGATATTGTTGTCACCACCCAAATGCAAAAACCCTCTTGAAAACACAGGAAGGTACACTTGGGAATTCCCTTCCTGTGAGGTACTCACAATCACTTTTATTCTTCCCTCAGGAAAGTGACTGAGCCCCAGCTGTGATGTGAGCTGGAACTGGAACAGAATCCCCTTTAGTAGCTGGCTGTGCAGTCTGAGGCACATGCACACAAACCTCTTGCCCTTCAGGACACAGAACCAGAGCTTACTTAAAAAATAAAATCTTTAATTAAAAAGAACAGATATGAAACAGAGCTGCTTTGCTGGGATTTAACTTAGGTAGTTATGGGGGGGGTGTATATGTGCTCAGCACAGAGAAATCCAAAAACAAAGAAAATACCCTGACCGCATTTAAGTAAACAATCCCTGTTCTATTCATGCCTGGTCAGTAACAAACAACTTATCTTTGGTAAGGATGTTGCTGGAGTCTTCCTCTGGCCTCCTCCTGATCCTCCCAGGAGCTCTGCTGCATCCAAGCAGGAACAGGCAAAGCTGCTGTTCCAATTCAAAAAGCTGTGCTTCATTCCTATTGGCTGTTGTGGGACTCACTGACCAGAGTGTTAACCCTTTCTTCCCCAATGGTTATTACAGTGACAATATCAGATCCATTGCCCACTGAAATCAGTGTAGTGCCTAAGTGAAGAATTTATCACTAATATTTGTATTACAGGCATGCTTGAAGTCCACCAAGATCGGTGCCCCATTATACTAAGTACTGAATATACCCATTGTCAGAAAGGGACTGAAAAGCTTACAATCCTAATATAAAACATATCCCTTTTGCAGATGAGGTACTGAAGCACAATGATCATGGCTCTGGTTTAGCAAAACACTTGAGCATCTGTTGAACTTTAGGCAGGTGAATTGATGTCATAAGTCAGTTGTCAATGGAAGTGTGCACGTACTTAAGAGCACTGCTGTATCATGAGCTAAATGACAGCTCAAGGTCGTAAAGTTGTGTCTTGGCCAGAGCAGGAACTGAAACTGGGTCTCTTGTATCCCAGTACAGTGTCTGAATAATTACAAGTCACACTCCAGTTTGGCCCTGTGACAAAGATGCCTCCCAGCCCGCCAGCTGCACAGGGCAGATGGCTGCCTCTAGCCCTGAGTCAGGGCGATTATGAACACACAAGGCACCGCTGGTCCTGAGGCACGGTGGGGCTAGCAGCTGTCTCTAGCTCTGGCTAGGGCAAGTCTGCATAAGCATCAAGTTGTCTGGCTCCCAACCAGGATGGGGTAGCCCACAGTCTTCTTCCAGGGTCCAGTTGCTCACTGGGTTTGGGGAGTAGGTAGTCCACGTAGAGTCACCCTAGAGGGTAGGGTAGGGGAGGAGGAAGGCATGGGCCCACCCGTTTCTGCTGTGTCCCAGCCCAGGGCCCTAGTAGCCCCAGGGAGGCCCCATCATGGAGGCAGAGGGGCTCTGGCCAAAATACACTGCCCTACTGCCAGATGGGCACCAGGCTTCCCTGGGCCACTTTCCCCCTCTCCTTCCTGGGGCATCCTGTTTTTTGGGACCTGAGGGCTTGTTTGGCTATATGGCCAGGAGGATGTTCCAAAAACTCTCCATCTCATCAGGTGGCAGGAGGTCAGGCAGCTCTGTGGTCCTCAGCAGAGGGTAGCACGCCCAGGTCCTGGGTTCTAGCTGGCTCCGGGTTGGTCTGCTGTTCTTCCAGGTCCTCAGCAGAGGGTAGCTTGTCCAGGTCTTGGGGCTCTGCACTGGCAGGCTGGGCCTCCAGCCTCTCAGAGGGCAGCTGCTCTAGAGCCCATGGGGCTGTGGTGTCCCTGGGCCCATATGGCATGGGCCAGTTGGGGCACTCGTCTGGGCCCCAGACTATGAATTCTGGCCAGGCTCCCTTGGGAGGCCTGCAGGGACCGAGGCCCTGGGGAAAAGCAGAGTGGTCCTTTCCCTGAAACCGATGGGGCCTGATGAAGGGAGAGGGCTGCCTCTTTATGCCTCCTCTTCCTGGCCCACCCCTCTGCTTCCAGTTAGGTGGTGCTGGAGTTCCTCGTCCCGTCTCCCCACCCCCCCAAGTGGAGGATTGGTCTGCCCGCTATCTGTCTTGGAGGCCAGCCATATATACTGCTTCTTACAGGCCCTCAGAAACAACACATGGCTAGGCTGATGTGTCATGACACTGGATTAGCTGAGAGCTGCATTTACTGAAGTAAAAAGTAATTACTATATTTGTTCTGGTATGAAACTGGAATCCTCAATAATGAATACACTGGTCTTGCACCCAGGAGCAAAGCAAGAGCACAAAGCGGTTGTAGCAACAGATGTGGCTCTAAACTGAATTATCTTTTTTGAACACTGTGTATCAGAACTACTGACTGCTCACTGTATGAGGAATCCCACAGTGAAAATCCTGTGACTTATCTTGAAGTGATCAGTGTTTTTCAGCATCACTACAGCTGCACTGTATAGGACAACAGCTTTTTATTCTACTGAATATTTATGACTTGCATCTCATTTCAGACATGTATTATTAGAGGGTACCTATCCTGGAAGCTCCCCTAACATGGTGAGCGCTCAGGGACATCAACAAGAATTTCTTACGTTAGAGACTTGTGGGATAAGACCTTTTATATAAGAGTTCTCTTTAGTCAGGATGATGATAACTGTGGGGGAAGGAAATAAAAATAATCTCTCATCAGTCTCTTGAACCAAGTATTTCAGTGAGTCAGCAGTAGAGTGAAAATAACTATATAGTCAGTAAACTTTAGAAAGAGGATTTTTTTATTATTACTTCCATGTGGATGTGAATACATGGAGGGAAGAAGAGCTATAATTAATGTCTTCAGTGCCTCTGTTTTATTTTAATATTTCTAAAGGTTACACTGGTAAAAGGGGGGGGGGGAGAGCTTTTTCACTTCAAGGCTGCTGGTTTGGAATCCAACACAAGTCAATAGATTGCCACTTGAAGGCATATCTAAAATTAGTTGCAAGGGTCAGTGTATGATTTTGTCCGTATTACCAGTTACTGTGGTTGTGGATTTACTTATGGTTGAGATTTGTTGGCAGTTTTTCTAGAATGGTCAAGGACTGAATGGAACTAGAGGTTAATAACTCAAACCCTTCAAGATGCTGATCTCTTTCAAGTACTAAACACCTTGCAGGGTCAGCAGCAAAGTATAATCACTCCTAAAGATGGTTTGCTATTTGTGGTTCCATCTGAGGTGTATTAATAGGGAACAGTAGACCCAGCACATTTCCATGAGCTTGGTTATACTCCCCTACTTGCCATCTTTCATACTAACTGAACTTGAGAGCACGATTTGTACAGTTGTGGAGTTTAAAAATAAATAGAACACAAATAATGAGAAGTTTAAAAATAAAAGTAGCAGGAGTGACAAATGTGCGATCTAGGCAAAGGGCAGATGATGGTAATAGAATAGAAAGGGACAGCTGATGAGACAGCATTCAATACTGTTTTGAAGGGACCTGACAGCAGAAGTGATTTGTATCTTCAGCCTCCAGCAGGTTGGTCAATATACCCAAGATTTTTAAGGGTCAGTCAGCACTGAGCCCAGCAAGCCTCCAGTCACTAACCTTCACTTCTCTGGGCTGGATTTTAAATTGTCCCTGTCTGCATGGCAGTAACATTTTTTTCCTACTTCCTAGCTCTATCACTGAGATGTCTGAGTCACTAAGTTTGCCCCAATAGGCAAATTACAATACAAAAACCTCTCTGCATGCTGCAGTGTTAGGTCAACACAAGTTACTCTGTACCTTCACTTCAGTGCTTGCTTCGGCATTGCATCTACTTCCCATGACTGTTTGAATCTATGTAAGATGTGGAGCACAGCAAGTACATACCCACGTGTGTCCTATGCCACCATCTGACACATTTTCACAGTGCTTTGTGGAATACCAGTGATTTGCCCAGAGGGCCAGTGCAAGACAGTAAGCCCCATAAGTGCTGCAGGGGGGCACTGACGTTTGAGGGGTGCCAAAATGGGGACTGTGCCATTCCACTATGCTGGATAATGTCACTCTTCTGTGCTGGGGCCACTGTGCTGCAGAAGGGTGCCAGAAGCCTGAGCAACGTTCCTGTTTGCCCAACCATTTATGGGAGCTGGGGTCAAATTTCTACCATGCCACTTTCTCCATTCCATAATCTTTTCCACAGCCTACAATCTTTGTGCTGTTTCAGAACTCCCACCATTCTGCAGGCCACTTCTCAGTCTCTGTCATCCCTCTTGGAAAGGCATAAGCCTTGAATTGTGCAGTGCAATTCTCATGCATGTTGCTAATAAAGGATGCACAACTCTCCACTGTTTGCAGAATTTGAACAAGTACTGCTGCAACCAAGTTCCAAAGGGGCAGCTGTGTTAGTCTAGTTCAGCAAAAGAAGCAAGGAGTCGTGTGGCACTTAAAAGACTAACAGCTTTATTTATCACATGAGCCTTCGAGGGAGAAAATCCCACTTCATCAGATGCTTTGAAGATGGGGGAATTTACACTCCCTTGCATTTATTTTCATCCCATTTTGTAAGACATGGGACCATGTCATATTTTAAGAGCAAATCAGAGCAGTTGTTGGATTGCAAAGAGGAGGAGATGTTCCAGTGCAGAAACTGGATGCTGATGAACACAATAGGAAAAAATGCCAGACTGCTGCTGGTGTTCATGGAGCAGCTCCATACACTATATTGCTGCTCTGGGGCTTGAGAAACACGAATTGAGGAGTAGTGACTGCAGAGCTTTTTGGATGAAAAAGGCTGTATTTCTGGATCAATGTGCTAAGCTCATGCAGCTCTCAAAGGTAGGAACACCAAAATGTCAGCTGTATTGTCAGGGGAGAAACAATTGGTAACCATGCATCTGGAAGCTTGCAGTGCCAGATGGATATCGGTCCAACTGATCCATTTACTGTTGGGAAAATCCACAATGAGGGCCTCTGCCATCCATGTGTTGAAGGCCATTAAGTGTCTTCTGCTCCACAGGTCTGTGACCCCAGGTAACGTAAAGAATGCATGGATAGATTTGCACAATGGGGTTCCTACATCGCTGTGCGGGTGGCAGATGCAGCCATATTACTGTTCTGGCAATGGTCTCACTTCTTCCACTGAGTACATCAAGAGTTAAGCATGCACTAGTGGGTCACTGCAGGTGCTTTATTAATATCAACGTAGACTAGTAAGGGAAGCTGCATGATGCTGAATCATTAAGAACAAAGGACTTTGCAAAAAGCTGTAAGTGGAGATATTATTTCCCCATTAGTGGATTACCACTAGTGATAGTGAAATAGCAACAGCTGTTCTGCAAGACCAAGCTTACCGTTTGCTCCAATGGCTCCTGAAGATCTATACCTGACTGTCACCAAATAAAGACGCAACTACTGGCTCACCAGCTACAGAATGACAGTTAAATGCATTTTTGGTAGACTGAACCAACAGTGGCATCGTTTACTCAGTAGATTTCATAGTGCTGTACATTTGCTGTGGTGGTCAGGCTATCAGCTGAATCTGAAAACCCAAAACTGTTAGAGCCCATTCTATGGCTGGCTGGGACAGACACCTTAAATACCATTGAACAGTCACAGCAGCATTATCTGATGCTTTTATGAAATAAAGCCTCTTATAAATAGGGGGCATAAAGATGGGTGGGTCGTTTCCTGCTATGAATGGCAAGCATGCATTCAAACCCCACAATGTCAAGGAATGTGTCTGGTCTGGACCCAAGTAGCATTGCATAGGCTGGAGGAGGAGCAGAGTGACTCACCAGCAGGCAGTTGGAAGATCTATGCTCTGAGGTGCTGCAAAAGAAGCACTATAGGAAGCCCAGCTTCTGGGGCCCCTGACTATTGCTGATCTAATATGACCTTTACAGGGAAAAGGACTCTGGACATTTGCAAAGTTGGAGATGTATTCTTTGATTTATTTTATCTTTCTGTTTTTGCTGTTGTAGAGGATGCCAGAAGGAAATGATCCAGAGAAGCAGCTGTAGGACTCAACCACCTAACTTTGGGCCCTGGATTCAAATCCAATGGACAAGGTGAGCCCCAGATCCCTGTCACCACTCCCTGATGGATCTAGAGGTAAAAAGCTATACCAGAGACCCTGTCTTAGGAAGACCCCATATCCCAGAAAGTTGCAACTCTGGAACCTTAGCTGGATGAGGCCTGAAACTGTGTGGTGGATAGGGACACAACTAGTGACCCAGGCAGAGAGCTGAGTCACAGAAGGGGACATACTGCAGAATGGCAGAAATGGCTGTCAACATGGGACACCAAGACAGAATAATTTCCCTTGCCTGCTCACTAGGAGGCACCTACAAGGAGCAGACCCCTAAATAATGCTTTATTGGACAAATCTTTGCTTCCTGCTATAAAATTCTGGGATGCTTCGTATAAACTAGATATTGAGCTCCCAAAAATCAAACTTTTATTATGTACAAAGAAAATGCAACAAAATTAAAGTGCAAACATAGGTTGAAAATATTAATACTTTGAAAAATACTTTAAAATCCCAAGTAAATAGATGTCCATTTGTGTCAATTATACTACTGTGTAGTAGATTGTGGGGATGCATGCACAAGCATGTGGTTTTCACAGGTCAGTGTACATGTAGTTATGGTTTTTGTCATCCCCAGGCATAGAGTGGTAATGGTCAGACTAAGTACACCATTACACCATCTGGTTGGATAAAGGGCCTAGGGAGCACTCGCCACAGGGTTTTCCAATGGCTGGAAAGGCATAGAGCTCTAAGTATTTAGGCCAGTAATGGCCTGCAGCATCTCAGTTTTTGTTGCCTGAGCACTTGTTAAGCCCTGCTGTCTCCTGGTCCTTTTCCTGGAACAACCACTCTCTCCATTCTTTGTCCTTATCTGGGGTCATAGCCTTATGTCCTGTCCAAGACCCGAGATCATGATCTGAGGCTGCATAGGATTGAAGTAGAATAGGACTTCCCCTAATCATCTTCTCTCTTCTCCTGACTGGGATCAGATGCTCAACAAGCATGGAGGAGGTACCTCCCAAGGCCACCATGCCAAAGGTTGCTGATTAAAATAGACAGTTGGGACATCAGATATACAACAGAAAGCAACTCCATAAATACCTTTAATGAGAAATGCTAATTGTTACTTTACCTTCAGAGCACCTCATTACAGCACTGCTGTAGCAGCAGCTCAAACCACGGGGAGTACATCTACCCTAGTGGGGATGAGGGAACATGTTACTGAAGCTTTGAATACTGGGCATCAAGCTCTGGGTTTAGAGATAAAATGTATACACTGCACTAACAGGTAGATGTGATTTTTTTTTTTTTTTTTTTTTTGGACTGATCTCACTATTGGGAGTAAAAGCATACAGAACCCACTTCCTACTAGCGTCTTGAAGCTGCCCAGGCCTGCATGCTGCTAGCTTATTAAGATGGTGTCTACTAAACTCATGGCAGAGTGGTGTAGGAAAGTACCTTATGGTGGTGGAAGAAACAAAGCTGTCATTCCTGGAATGAGGGAAGAGGATTTGCAGGGTATCTCCATGAAAGTTTCCTCAAGAACTTTGAAGAGGCTAAAAGGAGATCTTTATCCATATAAACGGTATGCTTAAAGTCCTCCTTTGACTGGCTCAACATGTCAAGGAATCAAAAAGCTGATGTTGAGTCTCGCTCTGGCCTATCTACGCACAGGAACTGATCTGATGTGGGCTGTGTAACTGCACTTCCAAATTTAGTCCCTAACATTTTATTTTCTTATATTATATTAGTAAGGTAAACAATCACAAGTCAGTGATTTTTGTTATCTAACCCTGCATGATTTTAAATGGGGTAGAATGGTGGAGAGTGAGGATGGAAAGACTTTGGGTAATGGAAAGCAAAAAAGTGATAAGGAATAATGCATGTTCACACTTACCTGAGCTCCCTTCTCATTCATTAATGGGCCCATTTGTTCTTCCCTTTTGGGACTAACTTGACTCCAGTGGAGTTTGACAGCTGCTGGTCCGCAGCATGGTTTGAAGTCCATGCCATGTTGTCCCTTTCCTTGCCATTCACTGCAGGGATTGCACCGTAGGCTCCTACAAAGTGTTTATGCTGGAGCAGTCACTGCCACGTATGGCGCACAGTTTGTAAAAGTAGCAAGTCCATAGGGCAGCACCAGACTGCTTGTTGCCCTCCCTCAACTTCTGGTATCCCTGGTGAAGTTGGTTTTCATGCAGCACTACAGCTCATGCCTATCATGCCCCCATCTCAGCATCGTCCATGCAATCTGCATGTTGCTGTTGATAATTCTGTGGTGCTTCCATAGCTGTTCTTGCACACCCTCTTCTCACAGTCCAACCAGATCCAAGACTTCTTGCTTGCTCAAGGCAAAAGCACATCTAATAGCTCTCTGCATGTACAAATTTGTAACTGTCAGATGTACATAAGGTAAGCAGGTAGGTGTGCTTGCCCAGGTGGGTAATCAGAAAAGGCATTTAAAAAAATGTGTGATTTAAAACAGGGTAGAGTTGGCTGATTTCCATGACCCCTGGGCACTCAAGCCAAAACTGTGACTGGAGTGCCCACTGTTGCAGACACAGCGATATTGTGGGACAGTTGATGGAGGACTGCTTGGATCAGCACAAATACACTTAAATTGACCCAGTGCAAGAAGGTCAACTGTGGGTCTGCATCATGTGGGTAGATGTATTTATTGCATCACTGTTATGTGGTGCTTACATCAGATAGAGACAAAGTTTGGTCTAGACACATGCACATCAGACCAAAGGAGAAAGGAACTGTAGATTCTGTATAATATAAAAATGTCTTAGATCATACCTGGGATTTTTCCCAACCCTCCCAAGTGCTCCACCAAGCCCCACCCCCCACATCTTGAGAACATAACCTCTCCAGCATGAAGTATTTTCCCTATAGACTTTGGATTCAAAATATCTGGCTAATTGTTTTTTTTTTTTTTTTTTTTATCTTTCTCTCCTTCCCACCATATCAAAGGCAATAACAAGGCCAGTGCCTGCCAATAGCTCTGCTCTTGCCAGTGACTATTAATGAGGGTGTCCTCCAGATTTTTTTTTTTTTAAAACCTGTGATCAGACAGGGCAGCCCCATGGCACGCAATTTCCTCTGTGAACCAAAACATCTTTCATGGCCAGTACAACAACATGATCTTGTGTGATAGCAAGAAGTGACTTGTGACAATGTCATGTCATGATGTAAATGTCATGATAGTCAAATCTGACTGAGCACAAATTTTAAAAGGTGACATCCCAAAATCTCTATTTCAGACTCACTTATCTCTCAGAAAGGGAGGCTACTGTAATTTTTTAATGTGCTGGGCCTCAAGTTATGGGTCCATGTGTAAAAACTCCTATTATGCTTAAAAGTTCTGTACATAAAAGTTGCTTTGAACTGCTTTTTTTTTTTCCAGAGCAAAAATCATGGTACACCACGAACAACTTCCAAGTACTTTTGCTACAAACCTAATTGTTTCAAAACCACTATTGGTGCTTCACTTTCCTGTGACACCCATGAACAAAATGGGGCTTCTCCAGTCCTACAGAGTAACACATAATTTGACCTGCATGTAACCAAACTCCAAAAGTACTTAGTCACTGATTTACAGGCCCAGCCAAGATCAGTTCCCA
The DNA here is from genome assembly GCA_007922195.1 of Podocnemis expansa. NCBI lineage: Eukaryota > Metazoa > Chordata > Testudines > Podocnemididae > Podocnemis > Podocnemis expansa. Next base: position 12,334,180 of record ML682038.1, read on the forward strand.
AGTCTGTCACTTATTCCGCTCCACTGCTGGCATACTGGGGATAAACTGCCGACATGGCTTAGAAATCGGTGGCTGGACTTCTAAACCTCCTGCCTTTCACAGAGATAAATGCATTATGAAACGGAAATGCCTTTGCTAGCATAACATATGATCCTTAACTCTCAAACCATAAGAATGTTTTGCAAAGGTTAAAGCACCATGTAAGCATTACTTGACCTCCTAGGGAAAACATAAGGGTATCAAAAATATAGGTATTTGCACAAAATGGTCTAAGCTGTGTGGAACAGCAAGATCTTGCAACTCAAAAAGCAAGACAAAGCAATTTTATCCAAGAGGGAAATACTTTAAAAGGTAGCATTTTCTCAACCACCCAAAATAGCATCAAAAATTCCCATCAATTGCTGCAAATCTACTTTAACTGTGAGTTTTCCTATCATTCACTTTCATTGACTACAGTAGTTAGGCAGGATTCTTTTAAATACAATATCCTTAATTATTTTTCAAAATCAGTAGTTAAAAGGACCCTAATTTCTCATTATTCAAAAGAGAAAACCTACCACACAAACCCCCTCAAGTAACATTTTCAAAAATTTCCCAACATATTTACAAGATGGGCAAATAGGTTAAGGGACTTAATCTGATGGTGTAAAGTAGAAAAGTGAATCTTCCAAACAGCTGTTATTAAACACTTAACAACATTGGCTGTGCCCCTCTGTGTTCTTTCTGGGTATGTCTACAGTGCTGTTAGACATCTGCAGATGGCCCATGCCAGCTCACAAACCTCAGACGATAGGGTTTTTTAATTGGAATGTAAACACTCCATCTATGACTAGTCTAGCAAATGACTAGAGCAGGAGGAATGTTTGTGTAAACAGCAGATTTTGACCTCAAATGTCAACATCTGCCCTATAAACTAGGGCCTAGTCCTGCAATGGTAGGCCCCTATACATCTGAGAAGCCCCACTGGATGTACTATTCGTGGACTGGCATCTCATATGAATGATATGGCTTTGTGAATAGCACATTCTCTATAATACCATGCTGAAGTTTAGTTCATTGTCTCAGAGAAAAATGGATTTTATTCAATCACCAACACTGTCACCTGCAGGGACCTTGTTTTTCTAAGTACCCCTTTACTAGCCAGAACTGACTGTACTTTGTTTATATTTGACAAGATCTTACTTCACCAAGATATGGCATCTGGGGCAGAGCAGGTTTAATTTTTCCTGGCCAGATTTCTTACTTATGTAAGTGTACATGACTGTCACTTATTTTTAAAAGCTCATTTAGCCTGTGAACCTTCAGGCAGGCATGTCAATGTAGGACAACTGACAAGATGAAGTTTTAGGCTTTACAAATATACTAGCATGGTCTTGAAAAATATAAGTTCATTTGGGCTCCTTGGGTCTATACTGCAGTTATTTGAAACTCTGGTCTTTTACTGTATTCATTTTACAATTGCTTTGAAAAGTAACCCTTGATTGCATTTTGTAAGACTGAATAAATACATTAGAAACTTTTACCCAATATTAACTATAGCAGTATGCTGGCATTCTGTTTAAAAAATGGCTTTGTATCAAACAAACACAAAATCAACTGCATGCTTTAAATGATGCTGATTCTGCAGGATTGACAGTAGTGAAAAGAAGTAAATGTGTATTTGTCACTGAAGTAAGCAGATGTGACTGAATATGTGCACAGGACAGATGGGGCATAAATAGCTGTTTCTACAGTCAGTTGCCACAGTAGAAGTGAGGCTTTAATTTTTGTAACATTTCTTTGAATACCTTCTTGTTTGTCCACCTTTCTTGCTTTGAGGTACCCACAACTAACCTTACTATTACAGGTTCAGTGTCACCAGTCACGTGGAGAAGGGACTAATACTGACCATCTCCATGACGTGCTGCCTCTGTGTATACAGCCTAAAATAGCATTAGCTATTTTGCTGCCATATCACATTTCAAGTGCATGGGTCTGATTTTGCTCTCAGGAGAGTTTGGCAACTGGTTTTAATGAGAGTATGTTCACGTCTCATGTCTGATATGCTGACTCCTGTCACTCCTGTTTCTTTGACATTATTACTGGTGGTCAAGTTTCTTCCTTCCATTTTAAACACTTAGGTTAATGGATCTGGCCCAATACGTTAGCTTGGATTTGTCTCAGATACATATTATACAGATTTAGAACTAGATTGTGAAACCCTTAATTGCAGGGGTGAGCAGTTTCAAGAGTGGTAAGACTTATTTCTGACCCTCATCAATTATTTACAGTCCATATTTGTAACTTCAGTAACTCCTTTGTTTTCTCTGTCATCATTTGTATTTGCATCATCTCATTTTACTATCACTATCTACTTGATGTATATTGTGTACCTGTTCTACATTTAATTAATTGAAATACAAAATAGGATCTACTATTAATTCCTTAGTCATATCTATTAGATGCCTCTTCTCTGATCACTCTGAAGGAGGGGAAAAAAAGGGAGAGCATACAGGTAAAACGACAGTTTGTACCAATGCTGATATACACAAATTTGATGTTTTTTTTAAAAGAATTACAAAACTAGTAGGCAAAGAAATGCAGTTTCTATCATATTTTGTTTTAGTAAAGCATGGTTTTACAGTAGTCTCATGAGGTCTTATTTAAAAATTTCAGCAAAGTGTTTTTTTCTGGTTATGTCTCTTTTTCCTGAAAAAGCCACCTTGTTTTTCTTCAAGAGGAGACTGAGAAGGAGACATAAGTTTTCAAGTACCTAAAATGTTGTTACAAGCAGGAGGCAGAAAAATTATTCACCTTAACTGCTAAACAGGAAAAGAAGCAATGGGCTTAAATTACAGCAAGGGAGGTTTAGGTTGGACATTAGGAAAAAAATTCCTAACCGTCAGGGTGATTAACTATTCTGTGAAAGCAGGACTGAATCAAGACTATGGATTCTTTTCCCATTACAAAGGGTAATTTGACTTCAGGCTTCCCATGGTTTGAGCCTGTAAACTGCTCTGATTTGCTGTTACTTTATGATTTGATCCTATGTTTTACATCCCCTTGCATTTAGTTTCATTCCTTTCTGTAAGTTCACCCATCTTCGAAGCATCTGAGGAAGTGGGATCTTCTCCCATGAAAGCTCATGCAAAAAACAAATCTGTTAGTCTTAAAGTGCCACACAACTCCTTGTTGTTGAATCTCCGTCACTGGAAGTTTTTAAGAGCTGGTTAGACAAACACCTGTCAGGGATGGTTTAAGATGGTTCTTGGTCTTGCCGTGAATGCCTGCGCCTGGACTCTGTGACCTCTCATGGTCCCTTCCAGTTTCTATGATTCTGTGGTTCTGTTAGCTCACAGAAGTTCCATCCCCGCATCTTAACGTTTGTTGCATAACTATGTCAAAGATCTAGATGAACTTGGGCATCCTGACATGGCTGTGAGGAGATTCATGTTCTCTAACACTGTGTCCATACCAGGGTTTTACTTTGAAACAACCACCATTGTTTCAAAATAAAGCCGGGTACGTCCAACTGACGTTTCGTTACTTCAAAATGACAAGCCCCTGTCATTTCGAAATAATGACCGTCATTTTGAAACAATAAAACCTAGCATGCAATTGAAATAGCCCTTGTTTTGAAATGGTTGTTTCAAAACAACCCCGTTGGAATGGGTTGTTTCGAAACAACGTCCGTTTCGAATAACGGCTATGAACTTCCTGCCAGGGTGCTGAGACAAGGTGCGGGGGGGTGGGGGGTGGGCGGCCTGTGGAGGAGCAGGATTGCTCACTGCCCTGCTTGCCGGCAGCAGGGTGGGCAGTGGGTGCCAGAGCAGGTTGGACCCACTGCCCAGGCACAGCAGCTGCCGGCCGGGCGGCAGGGGCAGAGCTAGCTGGATGTCCCAGTCCCCCAGCCCCTGGCTGCCTGCAAGTGGTGGTGGTGGGGGGGGTGCCAGCTCCCCCAGCCCTGGGCAGGCTCTGCAACCTCTGGTCAATTTCACAGAGATGAAATTGACCAGAGGTTGCAGAGCCTGCCAGGGGCGCTGGACCCGGCATCTCCTCTAGCCACTGGGGGCCAGGGTGCCTGGCTAGCTCTGCCCCCGCCGCCCGCTCGCCCTTCAGCCTGGGCTGCTCCTGCAGCAGCTGGAGGGGTGGCTAGTGCGGGCACTGGCTCTGCCCCCTGCCTAGGCAGCTGCCCCCAAGCCTCGGCGGTGGCCAGAGCCAACACCTGCGGCCCCTGCCTGGGCGGCTGCCTCCAAGCCCCAGCGGCGTGCAGAACCGGTGCCAGCGGCCCCTGCCTGGGTGGCAAGTGCAGAGCAGGGGCTCCTGGGGCAAGCAGGCACCCCATGGGCAGCCCCCCAGCACCTGACACCCTGGGGAGCCAGCTCCAGGGACCCCCTGCCAGGGCTGGCAGCAGGCAAGCCCCGCAAGCTGGCTGCAGGACCCCTGGCTGGGTGGTAGAGGGGGTGCCCCATGGTCCCTCCCCCACTGCCACAACTGCAGCAGGGGAGTTAGGGCAGGGGGATCCCTGCCCCAGGGGCTGTCTTCCCCTGCCTGTCTGTCTAGGTGAGAGCCACGCAGGGGATTGGGTGGCAACATGGCCCTGCCAGGGGGCCATGTTGCCACACCTCCCATGCTGCCCCTCTTCTGAAGCGAAATAGCATGTCCACACACAGGGCATGCTATTTCCCTTAAGCGTTTCCCCTATTTCAATTTAAGTTATTTTGAAATAACAGTTTAGGTGTGAACATAGCCTAAGACCCTGGAGTGTGAATGAAATCCAGGCACTGCTCTGGTTTGGGGTAGGTGCGCTCTTGAGGTGCAAATTCTTTATCTGTTTTAGCAAACATTACTCTATAAGTAAGAGAATGAGAAACACAACTCAAAATAAATAATAAACCTTACACAGATTTCCCTGCCTCAGTTTCCTCACCACTCCAGTGACTCCAGAACATTCTCTGTGTTGCCCAGGATCCTTTTGTTGAAGCTCGCGTCTTGACTTCTAAACCATAAGCCTCTCTCCCTAGATTAACTCTCTCAGTTTGGCTTGCTCAGCTAAATCTGGTCCTTCTGTTTTGAAAGCATGCCTATTTCTTTCTGTCTCTTGCCCAAACTTCCTATACCTCTCACAAAAGCCTTCCTTTTATGAGTCGTTTTAAAACTCTTGCTTTGTTACCGCTCTTTGTTCTGTGAGAATTTACCACTTGTTTTACTTCCTTCTCCCTGCAGACAAGTTGGAGGAAGTAACTTTTTCCACCTTATTAGTCAGTCTGTCATCCAGGTGTTTAACAGTAACCACTTCATAATATTAAGCAGAATTCATAATTTGTACAGACATTCCCCAAATCTTCACGACCTCTACCAGAGATTTCTCTGGGGCTCCGCATTCCACATTGATCTAAGCTGATCAGACTGGCATGGAGCGTATATGGCCTTGTAGAGATTGTGAGGGCTCATATCTCCTGGCTTCAGTGTGCTTCTAGTGCAAGGAGCCACTCTTATTTTGTATGGAACTACTCTGGTTTATCTTAACAGTCTTTGCTTTTGGACTAGTAAATATTAATCTTTAGCAGTATACCAAAAACTCAGGTTTAGTTCACTATGTATTAACTATACACTGCCCCTCTATCCAAGTCCAAATATGTGCAGGAGTTAAAACTTGTTTCTTGGCTTAGAATTCTAGATTTTTGTAGAAGTGTTACAGATGTACACAGCAGTTGAGATCTGTAAATATCCAAGCCAACCATCGGCATCTACTGTCCACCTACCTACACAAGATTACACAGCTAAGAGAAATTACTGCAACCTTACTACAGAGACTGATCATCTTTAAGCCAAAAATTACAATTTAACTGTGTAAGAACAAATAGGCAGTTTGGGGGTCGTAAAGAAATTATATCTTCCACTGCTTTGGCATGCTCTTGTCTCCTGAGCCCACATCTCCTGGCTTCAGTGTGCTTCTATCTAGTGCAAAGAGCACAATCATTGTTTCTGTGAGGGGCTGATTCCTGATGGCTGGGTGGAGCTGCTCACAGGGAGAGCCTGATAAATTCTGGCTCTTAAAATTCTAGCCTGGGGAAGTATTCAAGCAGAGCAGCAACGAAACAATCCTGCCTCCCCCAGGGAGGATTACTCCACTCAGAAGGACTTAAAGAATAACAAATTTATCACATGAGCTTTCATGGGAGAAAATCCCAGATTCTTTGAAGATGGAGGAATTTACAAAATGGGAGGAAATAAATGCCGGGACGTGTAAGTCATGAGAACAGGCAGAACCGTAACTACAGCTTCCAGCGCCTGGGGCAGGAAGCCAGAAAGGTGCTTGCACCCCCCTGTACCTGGGCCTGATCTGTTCCAATGAGGGGAAGGTGCCTCCCCAACTGCCGGGCAAGAGGGGTCAGAGCCCCAGCTGCTGGGTGAGATCATCCAGGGACATTCAGAGCAGGATGGGAGAAACTCCCCTGGGCCAGGCAGGGTTTGGTGGCTGTCCTTTGAAATTCCCCACCTGGAGCTTTGCCTCATTTGCCCCGCGCTGGTTAAGGCTCTGGGCTCAGGTCACACTGTAACAGCAAATCAAAGCAGTTGCGTCAAGATTCAAACACTGGGGAACAGCATATCAAGGAAAATGAGGTCAAATCACCTGTTGCAATTTCCAGGTAATTCAACAGGTGATTTGACACAACTGCTTTGATTTGCTGTTACAGTGTGACCTGATCCCATGCCTTACACGTCCCTGCATTTATTTCCTCCCATTCTGTAAGTTCCCCCATCTTCAAAGCATCTAGGATTTTCTCTCATGAAAGCTCATGCGATAAATAAATTTGTTAAGTCTTTAAGTGCCCCAGGACTCCTTGCTTGTTGTGCAGAACTAGCGTAATACAGCTATCTCTTTGATTTGTATTGTACCCTCAACTTATGTGTAATTTAAAACCTACTTGCATACAAAATCAGACATAAAAATGGAATAGTCACAGCACATTATGACTTTAAAATGGCTTACTATCTCATTTTTACCATGTAATTATAAAATACATCAATTGGAACAAACATTATACATACATTTTAGTGCATAGCATGTATAGAGCAGAATAAACAAATCCATTGTCTATACGAAGTTTTAGATGGTACAGACTCTACTAGGCTTTTTAATGTAGCTTGTTGTAAAATTATGCAAATATCTAGATGAGTTGACATATCCTTTGGAAGATCACTGGATGCCCCCAAGGATGTGTTTGCCTCTGGCTGAGACCCACTGATTGTAGCTCAAAGAATGTATGCCTTTAGAACTTCAGTGAGCAATATTAGCCTGAAATTCAAAACAAAGATGTACTGTTCTTCCTTCAAGACTGTGCTGTGTCACTGTGGAGGCACACAATTTAATTCAGATATGAGCGGTTTCAGCTGCAAAATACTCACTGTTTTGGACCCATTATGCCAGATGCTGACCTCAGTTACATTAATTTTCTATAAGGGCAACTGCATGGACTTCAGTAACAATTCCTGAGGCTCATTAGTGCAAGATCAGAATCAGTCTTCCAATCACACAGACATCTTTGACTGTGGTAAGCCAGAATGCATGCTCCTGCGTTTGCATTAAAAAAGATCCATTGTTTCTCCCCATGTCATATGATTATGTAAGAAAAAGCCTGTTACTAAGCTTTCATGACTGGTCTTTGAGATGTGTTGCTCATGTCCATTCCAAGTAAATAGATAGATGGATCACTCCACATACACTGCTGCTGCAAGGTTTTTCCCCAGTGGAGTCCATAGGGTTGACTGTAGCCATCTGAAGTTGCAACCATTTTGCCTTCTTCTTTAGGGCTGTGACCTCTCACCTGGAGTCTGAAGATATAGACTAAAAATTATGACTAGACCCCACAAGTTAAAATTGTACCTACTCAAAACCACATGCTGATTCATGATACAGAGTTGGAGCCCATAGTAGACTATACCTTTCTACTGAAAAGGTTCAGTTGTTTTTGCATCTTTTACCTTGGCATAGGGCCTCACTGTCTTTGCTTCGCATGATTGCTGGCCACTGCCATGACAAGTGACTGTGGTGGGGGTGAGTGTATAGATATGTATGATCCTTGGAAGGTAGAAAGTACTTCCTCTCTACCTTGTTGCAGTGGAAGGCAGAAGAGCTAGAGTTTGCCATAGTGACTTCATCGTGTCACAGACAGGTTTTTATTAATGGCAGTGCTACCCCAGATGGGCCCACAAGAACTAGAATATCCCCTATAGGATCTGTGTTCTTGGAGACATTCCCAATCTGGAGCTCCAAATTCTGTGCCACCCTCTTGGTGTCCAAAGTTGGCACTGCTGAGTAATTAACTACTGAGGAGATGAAGCTCTGACCAGGACAAGGCATTGCTCTTGACCTTCTGCCCCCAGAGTGTCTCATGGTGCCAGTTCCTTGAATTTGAGGCCAGTATCAACATCATGTTCAGTGCCGGGTCTGGTGCCATGAAGTTGCTCATCACCTGATTGAGGGAGGTAATGTCTGCTCCCAGAGGTGAGTGACATTGCCCATCCCAAATCCAACCCCTGAGTTTGGAGGAATGCCCACAAGGTCCAAAATGGTCACAAGAGCTGACATTTGCCTCTGTGGTGGCCAAAATATGGGAATGGACTAACTAGCCTCTAACCTCTGGTGCTGCCTCTGACCACCTAGAATAATAAGACTCCACTTCAAAGTTGGAGCCTAACAAATTGCTTCACAAGGAGCAGGGTGGTGTGGTTCCCAGGAGTCCAGAGGAAGAGGTGGTGGGGAGAGGAGATTGTGGTATCATAGCTGGTTTTCCCTTGGATGGCACTAGATGCTTTTTTGATACCGATGGTCGGGGAGCTGTAGCACACTCACGCCTGTGAGAGGATGGCAGTGGTGTACTCTCTATTAGCTATCTGGCCACTTAGAACGTGCCAGGAAGGAGCGACTCCAGAGCCAACCCGTCTGATATCACTAGGAGAAAAACCTTTCAGCAACTGTACATGTGGCATGCACACACCTACTTGGAATTGCTGTGAATGAGCACTCAAAGAAGAATCTTAGTTTTCATTTTTCAAAAAGTAAATTTTAACCCTCTCAAAACCATCTCCTCCTAGGCTGTTAGCCACTTCCACTTGCTCTCTGCATTCCTAGAAAATAGATTATGCATGATCCTAGCATGAACAAAGTAAGAAGCTCCCTGTATCTTGTTCACCACCTAGCATTATTTACCTTGGCAATCATACCTGTGGTATTGAACTCTTAATTTGCAAATACTAAGGTAATTAATTACAGAAAAGGGAACTATCAAGACATTAATGGTATTTCAGCATTCATGATTCAGACTGATAATCTTTTACAAGAACAAACTTGTTTTAATGCTTTATTCCTTCTTCATTTCCCTCTAAACCAGTGGTTCCCAACCTTTTCTCTGCCATGGCACACCTTGAGACCTTCAAATTTTTTGAGGCACACCACCATTAAAAAACTCATGAATATTCAAATTAACTTAAATTACTTATGAATATTCATGAACCATGGCACAGTGTTTCGGAAGTGCTGCTATGTGTGATAGTAGGGGCAGCGAAGCAGGGGTGGCAAAACAGTTGAGATCAGGAGTCGTGTGCAGTGGCAGGAGTGAGTCTGGAGAGCAGAGCAGGGCAGGGGTGGCAAATAAGAAAAAGGGCAGCCATGTGGGGAACAGCACAAGGGTGGCAAGAGAGGAGAGAGGAAGGGGGAACAAGAGTGGCTTTGTGCGGGCAGCAGGGGGAACCTGAGGCGTGGGAAGGAAGGGCAGGGGAGCATGGTGCAGCACCCACTTCCCCCTTCTCCACAGTGGTTCCCTGCCACCCAGGGCAAATCCTCACCCCACTGCTGCTCCCTCCCACTCCAGTGGGTCCTGTCCTGTCCTCCCCCAGCCCCCTGCTGCCTGTGATGGACCCTCCAGCCCCCAGCTACACCCTCCCCACACACCCACGCCACCCCCCACCTATACACACCCCCAATCAACCAGCCACCCCATAACCCTAGCCACACATCCTCCGCTAAACACACACACCTGCCCTACACAAACCCCAGCAGCGGCCCCTCCAAAAGCCCTTACCGGCCCTCTTTGCAGGCAGGCCGACAGGAGCTGCTCTGCCCTGCAGGGGGAGATTCACACACTCCCAGCCTTCCCCAGCTCTCTGCTGGCTGGGCGTTAAGATGGAGCCAGGTTTAAGTTGGAGCCCTCCGAAAGGTGCATTTTGGCTGGTCCCGCTATTTTTAGGGGGACCCCTGGAACTCCGTGTTCTAGTGCCTTCCTCTATTTTTAGGAGGACCGGAACGCTGCCTGCCTAAAAATAGGGGCCCCAGAACTGTGTTCCAATGCCTTCCCCTTACTTTAACCCCTGGCTTTTCCCAGCCCTGTGCAGTCGAGGTGGCTGGGCTGAGCAGGGAGGGAACTTTAACTCCAGCTCTCAGGGATGCTTGCGGTGCACTTTGGGTGTTCCCGTGGCACACCAGTGTGCCCCAGTATGCTGGTTGGGAACCACTGCTCTAAACGACAGGTTAAGAACTACAAGATTTTGACATCCTGCTGGTGAGTGTAAAATGAGTGTAGTATTAAAATATGAAAATGCATACATCTAATTGTTCAACTGGAAAGTAAGAGGCATTGTTCTGGGGGGGGGGGGGGAGGGTGAGCTAACATTTTGTTATTTAATTGCAAATTGCACCCTACATTGTACCAGTACATAGTGAGTAGGAGGCAAGAATTTGAGGACTAAGACTTTAAGAGCCTGATCTAAGAGTCATGTAGATTTCAATAGGTGTAGGTCTCAGGAGAATCAGAAAGGTTCTGGTTAAAAGTAAAGACACACCATTCAGTTATTTAGGGGGGAAGTCTGCATTTCAGATGGGGGAATTTAGCCTTTGCCCCATTTCTCCTTCTTAGAGGACTGTCTTCATGTGTAGTCATGTATGCCTTGCTGACAGACTGTTTGTTTATCACACATACAGTTCTAGCCAAGAAGAGGATAAAATTACATTTTCCAACAATATCTTTTTTCAGGACAAGTTCATGTAATGAAAAACTGTGTCTTAACTACAGTCTCAGAGACGGCAAAGATCTCATGCTTCATTATCTTTCAGTAACATCTAAATAGGAATCTACGGAGAAGCTGTAAAGTAATAGGGTCAGACAACTGCGAAATTGCTATAAAAGAGACAAAAATGGTAACTTTGTTTTCTTTTATCCATGCATAAACTCAGTATTATTTTGAATGGTTCCTTGAGAGAGTGGTATAAATATTATGGAGTTAATTTTTTTATTATGTTAATGGTATGGTAATAAGAAATAGTGCTCTATCATTCATGGCCATGATATAGTGGAAATATATAATGCAGAGTGCTGGAAGACTCAGAACTGGATATCAGATAGGAGTGAAGTAGACGAGCAAAATATTCATAACTTTCAGCCTGAAACACAGTATATAAACAACTCTTACCCCCTTCAGCTCCAGTTCTGCAGTCCACAAACACCCAGATGTCCGTTTAATGCTTCTCCATAGTACTCTTTATTTATGTGTTCCCTTCACCACCTACATAGGCCATTCAGGCTCAGAGGCCTCACAGTGCCACCCCTTACAGCAGGCAGCTCCCTTTCCCAGAGACTTCCACACCCTCTCTGGGCTGGTCACCCGCTCTCTTTCCAACAGCTTCAAACCACTACTCATTCCCTGGCAGCTTCCAAGTCAGCTTCCTTCCTCCAACTGAGCTTTTACCTGATAGCCTTTATAGGGCTTGGCTTAATAAGTCACTTAGCTGCTCCTCCTCAGTCCTTTTTCCTGCAGGGACTATCATCTGGTTTTGTTCCTCTGAATGTTAGTTCAGGCAGCAGGGCAGGCTAAGGCTGCATCCTTCTACACCAGGCTTGTCCAACCTGCAGCCCGAGGGCCAAACTCCAGGCCCGTCAACAGGTTTTTATCCGGTCTGCAGAGTGCTGCTGAAAGAGCCCGAGAGCTGGGGCTGGCCGGGGCCCTTATCAATTTCCCACCCTGTGCACAGCTGCAGGGAGACGTGGCCTGGCCAGAGAGCTGGTCAGAGGCTGGATTTCCCTGAGCAGTGCTTGGCAGGGAGTGAGGAGAGCAGAGTTGGTGGGGTCCCTGTCGGGATGTAGCTGAGTCCTGCCACCCAGCTCTGTGCTCCTCGCACCTCACCCTTCTTCCCCTCCCCTCCTCTGCCATGCTCCCCTGTCTTACCTTGCTCCCCATGCTCTGCCTTGCCCCCTCACACAGGCACCGCTGCCCCCCCTTGTCCTCTGTATACAATGCAAGCAAAAGCAATGCCAAATATCATACTAGTCATTATTTTATTAAAGTTTATTAATAAGATCAATGTCTATGTCTTATCTGTCAAAAATTTTCTCAGCAGCCCCCTGAAGGAGAAAAGAATTCCAGTGTGGCCCCTCACCCAAAAAGATTGGACATCCCTGTTCCACACACTGAAAATTCAGTTTTCTAAGGGCAGAGTAAGACTGACTTCAACTCAAACTTAAGGGAGATGCTCACATAGGGTACTCCTGTAAAGGCTTGACACTGATGCTCCAACTGTGGTAAGTTTTCCAGAAAGCACTGCTATTTGTTACCAGATGAGAATACAAAAAAGCCAAAACCACCTCAAACAATATGTGCTCCTCATTGCCTACACAGAGGTTTGGTAAGTCATGAAATTCAAAATGGGATGAACTTGTTAATTTAGCAAAGAACCTTTTTTAGTGGAAAACAGCTCCAAAACAAAACAAAACTTTACCTGGTTGGTAGAAACTTGGTGAAAGTTCCCTTGCCACTGCTCTTGCAATATCACTTTCCTGGCGAGCGGCCTGAGCGGCTTGATCTGCAGCATCAGCTTTAGCTCTTGCATGTGCAGTTCTATACAGAGCAGAAAAGGGTTTATATGCACAGATGTCTTTTCATTAATTGCATTAATACACCCGAGAGCAAAGTATTGTTGCCTCTGGCAAAGAAATGATTGGTGTAGCCTGTTGATTTTTGAATAACTGCATAAAAGCAGATCTTCGTATAAGTTATCATGACTCATGAAGTCTACATAAAATAATACTAGCACAATGATTGGTCTGCTATAATAAGCTTAGGCTGGAAATGAATGGAAAATATCTTTGATGGTTTTTGGGATTTTTCTTCAGTCTGTTGAGCATAATTTATATAAATTTGGTTTTCATGAAGTACAGTCAAGGAAACATGGTCCAGAATTAAAAGGTGTCATCAAGTGAAGAAAAAGCTGATCAGTTGCAAGGTTTTCTTTCCAGAGAACTCAAAAAAGCAAATTTGTGTTTTTATCAAGACAGATAGAATGGCAAGCAAATACAGAATGATTATGTATATTTATTTTGATGAGAAATATCACAGGAATATATAAATAGATGCCAGTATAAGTCTTGGGGTTTAAAGTTTAGGTATCTGATATAAACTATTCTTACGAGATGCTCAACAGCATCATGCAACATACCAATGTCCTTTATTTTGCAAAAATGAAAAAAAAATGTAGCAAACATAGAGAGGGGGGATATAACTGGCTATATAAGCACAAAAGTACCCTAATGGAAAAAATGGGGGGGAGGGACATTACAATGCCATCAGAAGAGCTTGATAAGTTTTCCCAACATTTCAACAACCAGGAACAGCTTTGCAAACCAAAATGACTAGAACTAGGAAAACAGCCTCTCTAGGTATATGAGAAGTCATTCAGATTATACTAACTAAAACTGTACAAAATGCAATTTCATTTTATATAACTTTTTACATTTAATATGCCTCAAAGTGCTTTGAAAAATGAGTTATATTCAACTACTGTAATCATAGTATAGGCAAACAAAGATGATATCAGGTCAAACAGGGTTGCAGGCATCTAATACATAGTCTATTTAGACATTCCTTTGATTATTCAGGTATAGATTGTGCCTTTACAGACTCAAACATATGTTGGGACAGCACAACTTTTAAGTTCCTCTCCTGATGAGCATGGGAGAGGGTTGATGCTGCAGTCTGCACTGACCATTAAAATGATGCACAGTAGACAAGCAGCAGTTTTTGAATTCAGAAGGTGTCTATGCTGCAATTAAAAATCCACAGCTGGCCCATGCCAGGTGACTCAGGCTCATCCTGCAGGGCTGTTTCATTGCAGTGTAGACTTCTGGGCTCAGACTGGAGCCCAGGCTGTAGGGCTATGTCAACACTAGCCAATTAGTCTGGGCCAGTGGTTCCCAACGTGGGGCCCAGGGATACCCAGGGGTCCACTGACATGTTGCAAGTGGTCTGTGGAGCCTCTCCTTACCAGGGTGGAAATCTAGCTGCAGCCCCAATGCACCCTGCCAGGGCTGCCTCTCCCAGCCCGTGGCCGGTTCCTGGCAGGGGATGAGACAGTGGTAGCTCCCTGGGAGGGGCAAAGGCAGGGGCCATAGCTGCCATGGCTCAGCTCCCCAGCGGTGCGGGCCATGGTGGCTGCGGTGCTGCTTACTGGCTGTCCCAGTGGCACCATCAAGAGTGGTGCAGGCCAAATTACATAATCAGCCAGGGAAGCCACAAAGATTTTTTGTTAAAAAGGAGTCCTCAGCCTGAAAAAGGTTTGGAACCACTGGTCTGGACTAAGTAAGCTTAGTCCAGACTAATTTAGTCCAGGTCTACACTAGGCTTTGTCTAGTTCAGACTCAGAAATATCTTAGTACAAATTAAGCGAAGCTTAGTCCAAACTAATAAATTCAACTGCTTAGTCCGGCCTAAGTGCTTAGTTTGAAATTTAAGTTCGAACTAGCGTGATGTAGACCCGGACTAATGGCTTAGTTCAAACTAAAAAAACCTGAACTAAGCCATTAGTTGGAACTAGCCACACTGACTAGTTCCAACTAAAATGTTACTTCGAACTAGTAAGCACAGCTAGGTCGAACTAAAAAGCCGTGGCTAGTTTGAACTAACTTCAGGTTAGTTTGAACTAACCCAGAACTGCTTAGTTCGGACCAAGGAAATCTGAACTAAGCTTTGTGATGCAGGCATAGCCTAGGACTCTCTGAGGTGGAAGGGTCCCAGGGCTCGGCCCAAAAGTTTGCACTGCAATTAAACAGCCCTGCTGAATGAGCCTGAGTCAGCTGGCAATAGCCAGCCATGGCTGCAGAAATCCAAACTCTGCTGGCTCTTATGAAGGAGAGAGTGAGGAAAGCTCTTAGTATCAAAAACACTACCACAGTTACTATGGAAGTTCACAGAAACGAGTAGATCAGATTTTAAAACCAGGTTGGACCATTAGATAATCTACTTTGATCCCCTGTGTAACATAATACATAGGTTTAGGGTTAGCCTGTAATTTCTGAATGAGCTAGAGCAAGGGGCTCAAACTCAAATTGCCACGAGGGCCTTATGAGGACTAGTGTATTAATCCGAGGGCCACACCACTGAAACCTTTACATACAACGATACAATGTATAGTCAAAATGAAAAAACAAAGAGTAACATATATATACTCCAGGGATAAGTAAATAAGAATTGCTTCCATTCAAGATGGAGGTATTATCAGGAAGACAAAGAGCAAGTAAGTAAACATGCTTTAAATTTTGTATTATCAATTATTTGAGAAATTCTAAGTGTTGTTGCAAGGCTGCAGGCAATAACGTTAGGGGCCGCATGCAGCCCATGAGTCTGAGATGCCTGAGCTAGAGTATATTCTTTAGAAAGATTTCCATTTCTGATATAAAGACTCCAAGTAATGGAATGTCTACCACATCCTTAGGTAAATTGTTCCAACTGTTAATTATTCTTACTGATAAAAAACTGTGTGCTTTCTATATAGTCTGGTTTCAAGACACTGGCTCTTGTTATACTTTTGTCTCTCAGATTAAAGAGCCCTGACAGAAATCTGTCTTTTAAAAGATCTGAGAGACCAAAATGTTTCCTAACATACAAGATTAAAGAAGATCCAGTTAAGCTGTTTCAGTGGCCATTGATCTACAGTCCCTTGTAAAATAAATATTATCTATAGCAGTAAGCATATATTTTATACTCCTTGACTGTTCCTGGATCTGAGGCCTCCTAAATATCTAGTGTGTACAGTGGGGAAGTCCTAGAAATCACAGAACCAGACGGCTGGAAGGGACTTCAACAGGCCATCTAGGCTAGTCCCCTTCACTGAAGCAGTACTTGACCATCCCTGATAGGTGCTTCTCTAGCCTTGTCTTAAAAACCTCCAGTCTTGGAGACTCTACAACCTCCTTTGTAAGTCTATTTCAGTGTTTAACTTTCCTTAATAGTTGGAAAGATTTTCCTAATATTTAAACGAATATCTGTGGCTGAAGATTAAGCTCATTATGTCTTGTAGACTTACCAAGTCCTTGCTCAGTCTTCTTTTTTCATAACTAAGCATGCCTATTTTTTAACCTTTCTCCAGGTTTTCTAACATCATTTTTGCTACTCTCCTTTGGATTCTCTCAAGTTTGTCCACAGCTTTCTCAAAGTGTGGTGCTCAGAACTGGACAAAGAACTCCAGCTGAGGCCTCACCAGTGTTGAGCAGAATGGGGCACTTGCTCCCCATGTCTTGCCTACAACACTCCTGATACTACAACCCACAATGATATTAGACTTTTCCACAATTGCAACATGTTGCTGAATCAATTCAGTTGTGATTCACTATGCCCCCTCTCCACCGATTCTTCTCAGCAGAAAAGTCTACCAGCTAGCCAGTTACTCCTCAGTTTTGCAGTTGGGCATTTGACTTTTAACTTTTTGCACTGACCTTTACTGAATTTCATCTGATTGATTTCAGATGAAATTCTCTAATTTGTCAAGGTCATTTTGAATTCTAATCCTGTTCTCCAACCCTCAACTGAGAGCATTTTGACAAACAGCTCAATCGAACCTGGAAGAGTGCACTGATGGCAGCAAGTTTGCCGCTGTCAGTATAGACATACCCTAACTCTAAATGTGCTTTATATGCAGTGCCATATGTCTTCCACGCATCAGCTGTTATGGATTCAAAAGTGTATTGCATAACATTTATCTAAATTTAAATTCCTTTTCATTGTTCTATGATCTCCTGATTGTTTTATTTCTTCAAAATATCTTCCATTGTGTTTACATGCCTGCCAATTTAGGGTCATCTGTAAATGTGATCAACTTACTGTACTTCTCCAGCACATTATCGACGATGCTGTTCTCAAAACAAAACTTTCCAGTAATCAGCCATTTCCCCAGTATAATATATACCATTAATTACTTGTTTTTTCATTTATCAGAAAATTTTGAAGAAACACTATAATATTCTGAGTAGCCAGAAAGCATTTATCTATTATTTTATTAGCTTTTCCTGTTGGACCATCATAAGCTTTAGTAAAGTCTAAGTAAGCTAAACAGATCTTATTACATTTCTCCACAAAAACAGATTTTTCTTCTGAGAACAATCTGGTACGTCTCACCTAATCTGTTCTTTATGAATCTGTGCTTGTTATCAATCATGTGCTCCTCCTCATTACTTTCAAGATGTTTCCTGGTTCTCTTAGGTCATGAGCAAAATTGCTTTCTTGAGGTTTATCATCTTTTTTCTAATTACAGTATTCGGAAATACCAATGCCAAGTTCTTCTTAGCTCCCCAAGTTCTGTGTGGTCAATAACAGTAGATCCTGCTCTCACTAATTTCCTCTTTTCATGGAAGAGCCTTTGTGACATTTACTTTTTGTCTTCTATCTGTTTAGGGCCCAATATTGTAAACTCCGTGCAAACAAAATTTCTGTACAAATCAATAGTACCTCCACAAATTGTGGAGTGGGAGGATCTCGATGAACGGTTCCCTTAACAAAATCTCATTTTGTCAGTCACTTAAATATTATTTGTTACATATTTTTGTTACAACATACTTGAGCTATTTTACAGAGGTTGCCATACTACCCACATTACTATAGTAACTGAGCAGCCTCCTGTAGAGCACTAAGTAATTTGATTTAGTTATGTCATGCATGGTTTGTTCTCTCCCTCATCCTCTCCTGAAAGGGAAAACTGTACACACAGAGGAATGTTTTGTTATGGTGGGATTTCTTTTTAAAAAAATGCATATTCTGATTTATCAGGTTACCAAATGGATGATGGCTTCATGCCAAACCAACCTGAACAGCGATGGTCCAGATAAGTGACAAAGGTGTGTGTAACTGATGCAAGAGCATTGTCTGCTAAGATGAAACAAATGCTCCTAACCATCTGGAGACGGAAGAAAGCATTACTCATGAAGGTGACTATGTGAGAGCTTTATATCAGTGAGGAAGCTCTTAAGTATTTTTTCAAAGTATTATCAAAATGGTTATTGATTTTTTCATTAACTAAGAACCTTTTTAAAAAATATGAAGTCAATAACCTTTTAAAAAAATGACCCTAAAACAAAAAGTGCTGGCAAATCTGCGGACAGGAGGTGGAGCACTAAAATAAAAAGACCATTTCAAGAATCTAGTTAGAAAACTTCAACTAGGTCTACCCATGGATATATTCATTCAACAAATTCCTTAAGTAGCTAAGAAGGGTCCATATCTCCCAGCTCCTCTATACTGGGATCTGGTCCACCAGAATAATTTATTTAACTTTTAGGGCATATTAGTCTTCAGCATTGTACATGGCATGCCTGAGATGTGAACATGTGAACTATTCTGATATATTATCATAAAATACTTGTATATTTTTGCTCCTTTTAGCTAAGACTGATTTATTAGAATGAATGAGATTTCACACAGCTAACTTGACAAGTGAGAGCACACTTTAGATGCCAGGGATTCACTTGTGTGAAAAATAAATCTACATTATTTGTGTAATGTGCAAATATTCCAGGTGGATTGGTTTAAATCACTGATGATTTAAATCATGAAACTTTGATTTAAATAACTGATTTTAATGTATACTTCAGTTAGTGTCTGAAAGGGTAATTTACATTGGTTGATAACCGTTAAAACATGTTGATTTGCAGTTAAATATAGCTTTTATTTAACTTGGTGCTTCTCTTTGAATATATTGTATCTTCATATGTATTTATGCTTAATATATGGCTTAACATATTTATTATTCTTTTACATTTTATTATGTAAGAAAATATATGATGACTTTCTTATTTATTAGGCTTTTAAAATGTGTGATTTATATCAAGCTTTATTTGGATGGGAATGCAAATAAAACAAAACTGCTGGATACAAATGAAAAAAAAGCTTAATTCTTTTTTGAGCTAACTTATTTATTAAAAAGAAGTATTTTCTCTAATTAGTGAATTGAACTGATTGTTTCTAGTCACCATATTCCTTAAGATTTCAGATCTCATCCTTTCATTTCTAGTTTTTATTCACAGACTGAGAAACAAGCTTCTCCGCTCTTTTCAAGTTCAGATTGGTTTCTTAACTTTGAATGAGCTAGCTGAATAAACTAAAATGAAGAAAATATTATCTCTGTACTTGCAGAAGAGGCTACTTCTGTCAAAAGCTAGTTCCATACTTCAAGAAGTTCTGGTTCCAGGTGCTTGACTAGTGATTTCCACCTGTTGTATGGTTTGGCTTAAGCTTGACAGCAAATATGAACTGTGTAGTTTTTCCCAGTATTTTATTTAAATGACTAATGGATTATAGTAAGATTAGGTCTTAACATAGGTTGTCCATTTAAAATATATAGTATTTTAATTGGCTTCATTAAAAATAAATCTGTATTTAATTTAGTTCAAAATATTCTGATTTAAAAAAATCAGATTTTTAACATTTTTTAAATAATTGATTTGTAGCCACCGTGAAATACACAAAAAAATATTTTACTGCAGTTTTTACTGTGTTGGAGTATGTCTAAATGTAGTATTCAAAACCACTGTTGAGTGTGTTTTAAATTTTTAATAGAAGACCTTGACACTGTCTCATTTGATTACACTTCTGATACAATAATTGAAAGAATATCCATTCCATGGATGTATTTGATGTAAATAAAAACATAATACACAGAGCTCACTTTAAAGAAAAAGCTACACTTGGATTACATGAAGGCAGCAGGCTCACTTGCCATCTTTCTCTTCACATAGCTATGGAACATAAATATATCCCAGCACTGCTTGTTGCTCAGAATAAAAATAGTGTGGAATGAGATCCTAATAGCAAATGTTAATAGATAGGACACACGCTGCAAAACAACACGGCATGTGAACTGAGATAGTTTTAGGGTGTATGTCAAAGACTAGAGTGTACAACAGAAACAAACAAAAAATCCATTGAGAGAGATAACAGTAGAATGTTTAGGACTAATATGACTGTCTCTATAAAATCAGGACATCTGGTTACCCTAACCTAAGCTCTCCCCTAGAGGTAGGTTCTCAGATGCAGGGGTGACAGAACGTACACAGCATACAACACAGCATGGCATAGATGAATCAAGATGCTCACAATATACGTTGAAAATTATGAGACTGAACATTGGAAACAAGGACAAATCAGAGGCTTTGACGGTGCTTTGATTCACAAATACCTGATTTCCTCTGATAGGACAGCACAGCAAATTGACAAAGCAGGGGAAGCAAACTATACCAAAACCTAGCTAACATGAAGCAAATGCAAAAATTGGATCTGTGACAAATTCAGCTAACAGTTCTAAATTGAACCTACATTGTTGTGTACAGTGTTGTTGTGGCCCCGCTGGTCACAGGATATTAGAAAAATAAGGTGGGTGAGGTAATATCTTTTATTGGCACAATGTCCGTTGGTAAGAAAGACAAACTACCAAACTGAGACAGAGCTCCCTTCAGGTCAGGTGTGAAAATGTGAAGTGCAAAAGCCTGTTTTACTTTAAGTCAGCTTTAAGGGGGCTTTATTTTGCTGGACTGATGTAAACTAGCCCCAGCAGGGAAAAGGAGCTGTCACTGCTTAAGCCATGGTACAGTCACTGCTTAAAATTAGTAGAACATTGAATTTACTGCAGGTTGCATTGTATTTTTATTTTTGCAGTGATTTGGCATCGTTGCTGATGAAGTCTTAGGCATCATTTGTCTGCTTGGAATGGTGCTAGCCTGTACTCTAGCAGGATTCTGAAACTCGTTTCCTTGGGGTCTGACACAACTTTCATGGACTAGTCCAAAAGAACCAACTTCAACCTTGTGACTTGCACATTTGAGTCAGTGGCATAGCAAGGGCGCTCAGTGTCGGGGGCCAAGGCCACTTTATGCTCCACCAGACACTCCATGCCTTGCAACCCCCTCAACCCTTGTCCTGGCACTCCCCTGCAGCCTAGCTCCCAGGGGCTTGGCCCTCCCTGCCTCTATGTTATTTATCTTGGTAGAGAACAACAAACTGCTCTGACTATGAGATTTCCCCTGGCAGTGGTAATACCTACTTTGTTCCTCCTTCTGGAGGATTAGTCCACTACTGGATAGATTGGGGCTTGAAGTTCTTGGATTTCAAATCTCTCATATCAAAAAGCCCTGTAGAGGGAGGAGACTTGACTAATAAAAGTTCAGTCCGGAGAGGTCAGATTTGTTCACAGTGGCTGAATGAAGTTGATCAGAAGAAGTTCTAGAACAAGGGTGTCCAACCTTTTTGGGTGAGGGGCTATATTGCAATTCTTTTCTCAGTCAAGGGGCCAGTGAGAAAATTTTTGATAGGTAAGACCTAGAAATTGATCTTATTAATAAACTTTAATAAAATAATGATTAATGTGATATTTGGCACTGCTTTTGCTTGCACTGTGTACAGAGGACAAGGGGGGCAAGGGTGACTGTGTGAGGGGGCAAGGCAGGGCAAGGGAGCATGGCAGAGGAGGGGAGGGAAAGAAGCATGAGGTAGGGGGAGCAGCGAGCTGGGTGCCAGGACTCAGCTACTTCCTGGCAGGGACCCCATCAATTCTGCTTCCCTCACTCCCTGCCAAGCACTGCTCGGGGAAAGGACAGCAGTGCTGGGGACAGAAGAACAAAGTCAGGCAGAGACAGGACAAAAACCCTGGCAGTTCTGCAGGGGTCACAGGTTTTGGCATTGGGCATCTCTGTACCAGAAACATTGATAGGTAGCAATCTCTACAAGAGTTTTTGCCACTAAGGTCAGGGATGCTGGAGTTAGCGGTGTGGGAGGAGAGCAGAACTTGGAGGGGGAGGGGTAATGTCCAAGTCAGGATTTTAAACTACTCAGGACACTCCCCCTTTACCTGCCACCTGCTCACTTGAAAGGGGCTGAATCCAGCCCCTAAACAGCTGCCTGGCCATGCCACGCCTCCCCATAGCTGTGCTGTAGGCAGGGTGGGAAATTCACAAGGGCCCTGGCCAGCCCCAGCTCCCAGGCTCTTGCGGCAGCACTCCATGGACTGGATGAAAACCCTACGTGGGTCAGAGTCTGGCCCCTGGGCCACAGGTTGGACAAGCCTGTTCAAGAGACTTTGAAAGGTTTTAAAGAAGTCCAGCTGAAACTCAAGAGCTAGGAACTAGTGGGCTGGATGCTTGACCAGCTCTGTCTCACTGGTATATTCACTATGTGTAGGAGAGAATTGAGAAAGGGTTGTCTTGCTCTCTTTGTTGGGGACTTGAATTAACACAGGGCACATTGATATTAAAAAAAAAATCAGGTGTGCCTCATGCACACCTTTAGTGGGATCCACAATGAGGCCTATGCAATGAAGAAACTGACACCTATTTGGCCTTCTGTGGTGATGCAAAAGGAATATAACAGTGTAGTCTGGCATTTTGCAAGGACCAAATTCAGCTCCTCTGACAAGTGAATAAAACTTCTGTGCAAATGAAGTTGTTTTATGTCTGTGTATACCATGGTTGCATTTAGCCCTGCTGGAGATAGCACAGGGGAATTAAATTAGGTAGGGTCAACTTCATCTAATGTCCTGGCAATTTCTACTCCTCCTGCCATCCACCACAGGTGAATTATACATCATTTAATGCACTTCACTCAAAACTTTTTAAATATCAAGAACCTGAAGTTAGGCATTTATAAAAGAAGCCAGATCTTCAGAGGTGCTGAGCATCCACAGCTTTCTTTGGAGTAATTCTGAAAATCAGACCGCTTATTTGAGTGCCTTCATACGGAATATGGTGCCTCATTTTAAGCATCCAGGTTTGAATAATCTAGCCCTCTCAATGCCAACGCAGTGCAAGTTGCACTCCTGCCATGGCTGAATTTATCCCATTGACTTATGTGGGAGGTATACCCACTTTCTCCTGACAGTTTTTGAATGAATTTGACCCAATAACTCTACAAAGGGCACTTATCTGTATCAACTAGGTCAGTGGTCATCGAACTTTTTTCTTTGGGACCCAGCTCCAGGCCTCTCTGCCATTCGGTGACTCCTCCATTGTGGGAGGAGGGAGCAGGCCGACCCCCTTTCGGGAGCAGCTCCAGCCAACAGAAGAGAGAAGGCAGCTGCCTCCCCTCCTGGGATCAGTGACGGCCATCAGGGGAGTGAGGGGCAGCCACTCTCCTCCCACCTCAGAAGCCAGCAGGGGAGAGAGGGGCAGCCAGCCCCCCTCCCAGAAGCAGCACTGGTCGGCAGGGGACAAAGGGGTAGCTGACCCCTCCCAGGAGCAGTGCTGGCTGGTTGGGGAGGGAGGTGCAGCTGCCCTCTTTCCCCCACCCAGGATCAGTGCTGTCTGGCTGAGGGGTGAGGGGCTGCTGCCCCCCTCCCTGAAGCAGCACCAGCCAGCAGAGGAGCAAGGGGATGCCTCCCCCCGCCCCCCAGGTGCAACATGGGTACTGTGACCCAGTTCCTTCAGCTCTGCGACCCAGTATTGGGTCACGACCCAAACTCTGACGAGCATTGAACTGGGTAATGTTCAGTAATAATTCTATCTGTTTACTTTCTACAAGTATTTCTGGTCACTTCAGTGCTAAGAAATGATTCTAGTTATACATTAAATGACTTGCTTGCAGTTTATTGAAATACGCAACTAATTTCACTCCCCCCATATTGTTTACCTCAATGATTCACATTAATATATGTACTATATACCAACAGATATTTTAATCAATCCTGCTCTCTCTTTCTGTCTCTCTTTGTGTTGTTACAATAGTTTTTGGAAGAAAAGCATCATGTTTCCTAGCTTTAATTTTGATTTCTGTACTTTCCAGGATGAAAAGTCATTAAGTCAGACAAGCAGTGACACTAATCACAGCAGAGAATATTCATGAGACGCTTGCCACTTTTTCTGATTCCTCAGATGACATTTCCATAGTACGTAGGCACGGGGAACAAAGCATATGGTGTTTAAGCAAGTTTCCAGAACAATGAATTGCTTCTTAACAGTGGTAGACTTACGTCAGAGAACAGAAATTTAAAGAGGCAAGGAGCCAAACAGGTTAATAGGAAATATGATACACTTTCAGCAGCTAGCCTACACTATGAAAAGGAATAGAAAACATAATAAATATAACCAAAATGAGAGTGTCTCTGGACTGCCATAGTCAAAATAAAGAAAATTACAATTATGGGTAGGGAAAAATGCTTCCTACTTTTCTTATAATTTCAGCAACACCAGAAAGGAAAAGAGAAATGTAACTAGAAATCATCTAGGTCTTTTTACTTGTGAATTACAATGTAGAGGTAGGTACAGTGTGGTTTTACATAGAAGATAATTTCTGGAACTGATTTCTGGCAAAATGCAAAGCGACTATTAGGTTCTTCCACAATAAATATTACAGAGATTTTCAGTCAAAATTACTAGATATAAGATAAAGTTCTGTGTTCAGATAAAAAGAAGGAGAGTATTTCTGCCTCACGAGACTACTCAGAGAGGACAGCATGCTTGTGAGGCTTATTAGAGCACAGGAATAACAAGGTGTGAAAAGAGTGAACTCTTAACAGCTTAAGATGCTTCTTCTTAAAGTGTTGACTTGATTAGGAAATCCTCCAGCTGTACCATTACTTATCAAGACTCCTTAGCACAGGCATGTTGTCAAAACTCTGGTGAAGGCCTTCAAGACCACTGTACTTCTGAATGAGAGGATCCTGTATTGACAGCAGAAGTCTCCAGTTTTGAAGCACAAGTACCTCTTTTGGTAGTGCAGAGGTGAGAGTGCAAATCTATTGAAGAAAGTCTTGAATCGATGGAAACTGTTAACAATCAAATTGGTTCGTCACACCAAACGATCTCTCAGATACAACCTCATTCAGCCATTTTAGGTCTGTTCCCTATCTTGGTCCTGTGGAGTGAGCAGATAAAGATTTCTCCCTGGCTCTGCTATTGCTCCCTGTCTTTCTGGATGCAGGGCAAGCTCCTTTCTCCTGGCCTCATTGATCAGCCCATCCTACGCTTCTTTCAGGAAAAGATGATCTCTCTCTAGGTAGATAATCTTAGGGAACTTCTCCAATTTGCCCTGCCTGCCAATGTTCACTGTATTCTTCTCTCCATTTAAGGAATCTGGCCTTGGCAGTGATGCCAGCCTAAGGATGCCCTAATGTTCAGGAAGTTGCAAAGTCTGTGAGTATGGTTGTTCATGTGGATAGGCATGATGGTGGGCAAGAAGTAAATACAGGACCAACTGGAAGACAAAGGAGCAGAAGAATTTATCTTCATCAACATAATTGTGCCTCTACTAGATTAAATCTATATTTGAAACTGCACATTTAAATTTGAGATTGCAGCCGTTCTACTGGCAGGTACCCATGGTTTCTCTGTCTGTCGCTTTCTACATGACTGCCAATGAACTAGCAGTAAAGCTTCTGAGCAGCATGTTAATACATCAGATGACAAACAAAACTGCATTTCAAAGTTGCATGTATTTTCTTATGTAAGCAATAAATAATATACACAGACATGAAAGATATTAAATTGCTCTGAATGTATTTCTTTTAACATCAAATCTGCCTGCTTTAATACTCCTGAGGAATAGAGCTACTCTTGAAGCCTGTCAGGAATAACTATACCAGCTGAGGCACAAAATCTATTTCCCTCACTTTACCGGAATGTAGGATAATTTAAAAAATGAAATAATGTCACTTGCCAGCGCTCCTCCCCCTTTGTGTGGGTGGATATATATAAGCCTATACGAACTTTGTGTGAGCAACTGAGGAGGGATAACATTTATATTCTGATTCTTTGCATGGAATCTTTTTACAGTCATTTGTTACCTCAGTTTTGTAATGGATAAATTTGTGCATAGACCCCAGAGGCAACAGAAAAGGACACTTAAAAACAATTAGAAAGCCTTAAGAACCCTGCAAATACAAATGCTACAACTCTTGTGCACAGCTCTACGGTTTAGCACATTTTCTACTCTGGCTGCCATTTTGCTTGAGTAATTTTTTCCCCCATATATTTACAGTAAATGAATACATTTTAATCCCTTCCAGAAGACTGAACAGGAGAAATATCCCAGACCTGGAGCTGAAGGCAAGGCCTAGTTAAAGAACATATGAACATAAAAGAATGTATGTGCCTTTCTACTTTGCAGTTCGTGGGCAGTAAATTCAGTGATGTCCTTTACCATTTCTAGGACATTAAGAACTCAGAGGACTTCCTGCTTCCATATGTCATCTTGCCACTGGACCAGATGTTCATCTCTCCATACAGGGAAGAAGATCAGGAATGGCATGGTCTAGAACACCATAACACAGCCCAGATTTCAAGATTTCAAACACGAGTTTCAGTTAGTGGATTTGGAAGTTGGAATTCTTTGAAGATTTGCACTTCAAAACACATGGATGAGGCAGATCCTGTCCCTTGCAGGCACATAGGATACAACAGGTATCCGCTGGGAAGATGAAAGATTCACAGAAAAGCTACATTGGAGGGTTATGTGCTTTATGAGCTTTGGTGCTCTTCTTTTCAGGGGTTTGATTTGCTGTATCCTATAGATTATTTATAGTGGGCATTGGGCAGAGATGTGGCAGAGTTCATGGACACTTTGACAGCCCTTTGTCAGCTCCTCTGGAACTTGGCCAGGCACCTTTTTTATGTGCTCTGTAGCCTCAGGGGAATATTCCATCTCTCTGATTTTCATGGAATTCCCCTCCATGAAAGCCCACTAGCATTGCACAGAGTAAGGGGATTACATCCTTGGTATTTAGCCAACAGCTAGACTTCCCAAAATTTAAGCATTCTGGTAATCCAAAGTGACTTATTCTAGCCTCAAAAACCCAAGAAATCGTTTTCTTACTTGAACAATAATATTCCTAGCTTGCCTCTTTCTCAAACATATCTGTATATATGCTGAAAGATGACTGATTGTCTTAACATATCATCTGAAATACTGTTCTGCTGGGAGAGTATCTTTGACACTATTTTGCAAAAATGTCTCATCACAAATATGGGTCAAGAACATGTAATGGGAAGAGTGCCTATGGCAGCATGATACTAGAGACATCGCTATGTTGTGAGTTGACAGAGTGTTAAAAAATGTTTAGTCTTCTATTTATTACACAGCAGTCAAATCTCTGTCAGATAATCACATCAGATAATTCTGTCTGCTTCCAAATGCTGAATTATAGATCTAAATGTTCTATGAGGCCTTGAGGGAGACTGTAAGTTTGTAACACCCTGCAGAGGACTTTTAGTCATAAAGCAATAATGGACTGCCCACACAGACAAAAGTTCTGCGGAAGATACAGTCTTGCTCTAAAATTGTTCCTGTTGTGTAAATGAAAAGAACATCTTTGCCTTCAGAAAAAATGGGGAGAGAAACGTCGCAAAAAAAACCAAAAAAAAAAACCCCAAACCCACTTCCATATATGTTGTATAAAATAGGAAATACATAAAGCCATTAATTTGTTCTCCAGCAATAATGCATACAGCTTTGAACAGTTCTATATTGCATCCTTGCACTGCATGGGTGTTAGCACTGTGTGTTATCTATAATGCATATCAATAAAATGAAGGATATGTCACATACATGCCTTCTGGCTTTAATCATATACATTGTATTGCAATAGTGTTACCATATGGTATATGCACAAGATCTATGCAAGACTCTGTGTATCACATAAGCTCCATATTAAGTTCTACCTTTTCTAAGAATCTCTATAACATATGTAAATGAAGTACATCCCATGATAAATTATACGGTTCCCATTTTGGGATGCTTCTAGTATAATGTGATATAATAATGATGGCAAAGTAACGTTTGGTCTGTGTATCAAATGTAGGTCAACTCAGCTGCAGTGCTCCACACCCCTGATGCCATAGCCATGCTGACCTAAACCTCAGGTAAACAGAAAAATGCTTCCATTGACTCACCTATCATTGCTTGGAAGGTAGTGTTACAGCAACAGAGAAACCCTTCCATTGTGTTTACTCTATGGGGTTATACTAGCAGAGATACAAAGCCATAGTTATGCTCCTATAGTCCCAGTTGTGTAGACGTAGTCAAGAGTAATTTACAATACTGGTAAATTAAAATTCTGACTAATGGAAGTCAGTTATAGTTTATACATGAATTTTGGAACATTTTGTCCCTAAACTCTAGAAATATTATTGAAGTTTGAAAACAAATATTTTTGTAAATAATTGTATTAATCATATTCTCACTGTACAG
Source organism: Podocnemis expansa (assembly GCA_007922195.1). Taxonomy (NCBI): domain Eukaryota; kingdom Metazoa; phylum Chordata; order Testudines; family Podocnemididae; genus Podocnemis; species Podocnemis expansa. The sequence continues at coordinate 12,362,644 of ML682038.1, forward strand.
ACCTAACAAGAAATAACACTATTTAAGTGGGATTTTACTATTACTAATATAACAATCCTGTTTTCACTGTATTAGCTAACAAAAACAAAACAAAACACTTAATTGAGAAACAAAAGCCTGCCAACTTTTTCACATATTTATTAACTGTTCTTATCTTACATCTTTTTAAAAGACAACAGATGATCAATCTCCTATACCCATAAAACAATAAACTATCTTAAAACATTTTCACTTTAGTTATCAAAAGTTAAAGGATTTAAAGGGAAGTTTATTTTAATGCATAAATACATATTTATGTACTACAGAATTAGAACTGTCTTGTACACAGTCACTTCATCTGAATGCTGCAAGTTCCCGTCAATAACTATGTAGTAAAACAATACTAACCCATTTAAAAAAATTAATAAAGATCATGTTTTGCTTGCAGCTATTCGGATAATGTGGAAAACCAGGTTATAGCTGATGAGATGGAAAGAGCAATCACCATAGCAACAACCTACCACTTAACAATGAAAGGGGAAGGGCAGATCATCCTCTCCTACTTGCCCACATAAACAATTAAGATCAAAATCCTCAAATGTAACTATATTTAATACTCTTCCACCTGATGAAGATATTTAACAAAAAACGCACATGGTACTCCTAAAACTAACAGGACATAGGTTGCTTTTTCCCCACAATGGAACCCATTTCATGGCAACAGATCCAGTACTTACAAGAAAGAAGTTGTAATTTTCTTTATATATCTGCCCCTTGTATTGCTGAATAGTTGAACTCTCACAGGAAAGCCAGTTGTACTTAACGTTCGTCTACACTTAAAACACTGCAACGTACAACTGCGGCACCTCCCCAAGAAGCAGTAGCTAGGTTGATGAGAGAATTGTCCCATCAACCTAGCGCTGTGTACCCAGAGTAGGTCAATTTAACTGCATCATTCAGAGGTGTGGATTTTTCACACCTCCAAGCAATATAATTATATCTATCTAATTTCCTACTGTTTAGACCAAGTCTGAGAGAGAAAAAAAAATTGCTCTGGCTAGGAAGCAAAAAGCACTGCTGACCCAATTAATCATGGAAAATGTATTCATTTTCAAGTCTCTAATAAATGTATTCAGTGATACTGAAAACTGTATGCTGAAGAAGTTCTAGCTAATGTCACACAGCTTTTGCTGTATATTAAATATTTTTAAAATCTTTTGTTTTTAAAGAAATATAGATTCCTATTCTTTTTCTAGTGACATGATATGTACATGTCCTTACAACAGTAATTGTCTGACATTAACCTGATTAATTAAAAACACCTGCTTAGGGAACTGATCTCTAGATTTGCAAGTTAGTTTGCATCTTAAACTAGATTTTTGGCTCACTAGTAACATCTCAGGAACTTCGAATTTAGATTTAAAACAATTTTGTCTGCTTTTTTTGTTCTGTAAGTGCTGTTCAGCTGCATCAGCTTGCTGACATCATCATCTTCATGCCTTGCTCAGACACCTATTGTACTCATCTCTATTCACGCGGTCAGTGCCTGATCCAGGTAGTTGGAAGTCAATGGGAAAACATCCATGGTCAGTGCGTGCCATGGCTCCTCAGCACTTCTGAAAAATCAGGCCATGTATTTAAGTTCCTAATTTCTGGCACTCATGTTTGAAAATTTGGGCCTAAATAACTTGGTGAGTATCAAAACACAAAGTAGCAGATATGAGGATGGCCCCAGATACTCTTTCTTAGCTCTGTGCCTTAAGATCACACTTCCTGAGTTCCTTACCTCTTACCATTCAAATATAAGAACTTGATTCTGCTTTCTGTAATTTATAACCATGTTCCTGTGGTCAGAACTGCCATCCTCCTTTCATCCCATCTTATATACATCCCTGATATGTTGCCACCCCCAAGATATTTCCCTTATCATGCCCTCCTGCAATTCTCCGACACTGCATCAAAATGCTTTACCCAAATTTTACTTTGCACAATATCCATGAGCTAGAAATTTCTCTTTGCCATCCACAGTAAACATCCAGATCAAATCACCTTCACTGGCAACACTACTGAGTCAATTCCTATAGTAGAATGACCTCCATTGAAGACCCAATTTATTTTTTTATTTGAAATATACACCAGAAGAACAGACACCTCTCCTTCCACCTTCATGGATAGAGGGGAAGGCTACTGCTCACTCTCCTGAGGGAAGGGGAGAAGGGAGGAGAGAAGGGAAAGGAAGAGTGGGGCTTCTTACTGTTGTATGTTCTTCTTTGAAAACAGCTCTCCCACAAATATTTAAGGTAGCTATCCATATTGACAAACAATTCTCCCTTATAACCCACTGATGGGGAAAAAACCAAAATGGCTGGCCTCATGGTACGAACTACTTCAAGGAGGCAGTGGCCAGTTATTTATGCAAGCAAGATAGTGGTCACTACTACAAATACCAGCAATATTTTTTCCCTGCCATACTTTCTTTATGTCAAAAACCAAAAAAGAAGTGAAAAACATCAAATAAATTAAAAGAAAACATGAAGGATGAAATACTATTTCTTGTGTATATGGTTTAAATTTTGAATAATTCCATTGTCCTTAGCTGGTAACTCTAGATTTATATCTGTGAAAAGATAACAGAATCTGGCTTTTGTTTTCCATGTGGAATATGCAGTGGAACAACTTTTATGACATTTAAATGTTCAGCCTAAACTCTTAGATAACATATCCCTTTAAATCTATTATAACAAACTAGAACAATGTGCAATGCATGCAACAGGATATTCCAGTTTAATAGTGTTCATCTCTGGTCAGCTAAAGCACACAAACTGGGATGCAGGTGCCTAAAATGGGAATGCTGGTGCCCAAATACACTACATATCAGGCAATAAGGTCAGAAAGGAGACTGAGTCTTGTCCAGAATCTCAAATGGATGAGATAAAGAAAATGATACAAGGTGATTGTTGGAACTCATTCAAAAACTTAAGCACTGTGCAAAGAAAAAATATAATTGACAGAGCAGTTTTGGAAAACAAAAAGTAGAACATTCTAATATACTCCAACTCTTTTCACAGATAACAGAAGGAAAATCATTAAAATTTGATTATTTTAAGAATATGAAAGTGAACATAAACATGGCATACATGCAGTACCTTTTATTCCTGAAGAGTAATATTCACTCTTAATAAAAATGCCTTTAACATAAGCCATGACAGCAAATTTTTATGTGATTGCCTGGTATAAAAATAATGAATAAATTGCCAGATACATACTGTACTGTAATATATCTATATAGTTTGGTGCAAAAGATAAATTATAGATGGTTTTAATGATGTTATTCATTAATCAAGCAGTGCTTGAAGTCAGAGGTGGCAAGGAACATTTACAATGCACAAGTACCATATGCAGTCTCCTGAGTCAATGAAAATACAGCTTCAATTACAGCAAAATCAGGTACTTGAGCCTTGACAGAAAAAATTTCTTATGGTTAGTAGGTGCCCACTCTTTTTTCTAGGCCGGGACCATGCACCTGCTTGTAACTGCCCAGGTCTAATCCTCTCTCTTCCCAGCAAAGGAAATGAAAGCTTTTAAGTGTCCAAAAAGAGGCCAAAAAAGTACTTTTTAATAGCCAAAGAAAATATGCAGCCCAAATTCTTCCTTTTATTTATTATGAAATAATTATTACAAAGAAAGCAGAGTAGAAAGAATAGTCTAGAAAAGAATCAGGTCAGATACATCAACTCATTAAAAAAAACTTGGTAGTCATAAGTATTTTCTTCAATGTAGAGTTCAGTATGAAACTACAGTGATTATATCCTTAAAATGCTCTGATGTTTAAAGACAGGAGTTATATATCAATCCTGACTGCTGCCTAACCAGAAATCTGCTAAAAAGCTGCAACTTGACAAATATGATGAACATTTTGAAATTTAAGTACACCAGAAAAACAAGACAATTCTGTGAGATAGAAAATAATAAGAACTAAATCAGTGGTTCCCAACCTGTGGTCCGTGGACCACTGGCTGTCTGTGAGGGTCCTGCAAGTGGTCTGTGTGGGGGCAGAAAAAGATAATTACCGCAGGTAAATATTCTGTGACAAGTACAATATGTCTGCGAGTAAGCATAATAAGTTACTAGAAATAGCTGCATTTTTAATACTCCTTGATGTATGTTGATTCCCATCAGCCATAGGTTATGTTAAAAATGTTTAAAACGGCTTGTTTAAATGGTGGGCCACAAATGTTTTCGATGACAATGTAGTGGTCTGCTTGAAGGAACAGGTTGGGAACCACTGAACTAAATAATTAGTTCAGTATGAGGATGAGATTATTATGCTGGATTAATTCACTAAGAATACACATGTACAAAAGACTGAGAATCCAATGCACTTAAGCTGCAGGATAGCCATAATATATTGAACTTTCATGAAAGCTAATCACACTGCCAAACTGCATTCATTAATCCCTTATTTTATGAAACATCTATCAATAGTAAAAAAATCTGATGAACAGAATCACTAACTTTTCAAGTACTGTACTCTTACATTAGACGACCAGTTTTTGATGGTGCCTAGCTTTCTCACTTATTGATATTTTATATTAATAGTTATAAATCAACCTTACATAGCTATACCAATAGATATAACTCATTAGTTAGAATGAACCTTGGCAAATGTTCATGTAATTCAGCCATCAAAAGGACCTTTTAAAATTTAATCTGTCTGCAACAATTTTGATACATGCAAAACAGCAGACTGAACATTAAAAGTTACACACATGACACTAGCCCAAACTGCTTGTGATTTTTAGTTTGCTATAAAATGTATTATGATTTCAAAGTAGATTGTATGGTCACGTGATTTTACCATTTAAAGAGAGCTGTATTCAAACAGACAGAAAGCTGAAACATGTAAATGTTTTTTTAAAAAGAGTAGGGTTTTGTCATTTCTAACTGTAGAAAGGAAGAATTAGGCTAGTTCAAAATGCATCTATAATATGGATGTTTACTATATAACAGAGATGATCAAACTTAAGGAACTCAAGAGCCACAAAAGTTGATTATCAAACCTTCAAGAGCCGCACTGAGGCATATAGCCATATGCTTTTACCTACTAGATTGATTTGCTGATGTTCTTCCATGAGCCACAAGTTTTCATTCAAGAGACACATGTGGCTCCCGAGCCACAGTTTGTCTATACCTGCTATATAATGTTAAAATCACACTGATAGTTGAGGTTAATTTTTATAAAGAAATTATTGCACAATACAAATTATTTGTAGACTATTATAAAAAAATTGCATTAAAAAACCCACAACTTTGTGTCAGTATAGTCAATTCAATGTTTATGTTAAAGAGTCACCCCAACCCTTTCAATCTGGAAAAGGTGATTTAGGGGAAGATTGTTTTACAAACAGTGATTCTCATCTCTCTCAACCACACTACCTTCTGATACATTGTTTCACACTGTCTTAAGTCTATACAAATTGTTTGATTTGCCTAAGTATCTGAGCTGATGCAGGGAAATGTGATCACAGGATTTATGGTTCCCTCCCATATTGTAAGTTTTCCATTTTTGTAGCATCTGACAAAGTGAGATTCATCCACAAAAGCTCATGCAAAAAAAAATTTAAGTCTTTAAAAGTGTCGCAGGACTCCTTGCTGGTATTTGTAAAGTTTAGCTAACTAAATTACTTAATTAAATTGAACGCTGAATGACCTGTAAAATCTAGACTGTACGCTAAGGCCCCAATCTTGCAACTGTTGCCACAGGCGCAAATCCCCGCAGAAGTGCAGAGTTCCTTTTGCTCTGCATGGGCTTGAGTCCACCTACATGGATCTGCTGGCAAGTTCAGGGCCTAAAATTAAACAATTGATCCCTGTCCCTCATTCATTCCTCTCTTCTCTGTGTCTCCTATTGTCCTCATCTCCTTTTTGGATGGCAGATTTTTCTCTCATCACTTTTTCCACCAATAGTTTTATTTCACCTATTATCCATGATCATAATACCTATTTTGTCTTTCTTTTTAAGGTTTTTTTCTGTGCATTTTTTCCACGCTCTTTAGAGGATGTAGTGGATTCTCCATCATCAAAATCAGGAGTCTTTCTAGAAGATAAATTCTAGCTCAACCAACAGTAATGGACCCACTGCAGGAATTATTGGGTGATGTTCTGTGACCTTTGTTATGCAGGTCAGACAGATGATAGAAATGGTCCTTTTTAACCTTAGAATCAATCTGTTACACATAAGTCTTTTCTGCTTTTCTTAATGGCCATTCATATCCAAATTAATGATTACCTGACATCTTTAAACTTGGTGTTCTAGTCAATATTACAACTTTAAAAATATTTCTGACATTAAAGGCTGTTTGAATTGTTGTAGGATAAATAATGGCTCTGTCCACATGCTTTTATAGCCACAGGACTACTGGTACTTAACTCATTACTGGAAAGGTGATTTTGTTTGTATATATCCCTTTAGTGTGAACGGAGCTAGATATACAACCAAACAACACCAAGGGTCAGATATATTACACACTTCACAATAACTTGCACAACCCTGACTGTGTATTGTGAATGCTCTACATGCACTGTACAGTGGAGCTGATTGAGGTGAGCACTCCAGGTCAGTGGAATGCACTTCTGGGACCAGCTGAATTTGTGTGTATTCTCAACACCAGGCTACTGAATGGCAAATTCCCTGAAGCATAGACACCTTTGTTTCTAGGTCAGTGAACTAAGGAAAACAAATCTTTCAGCTGGAACTGCAAGAGTTTTATGCTGTGCTGTGCCTCATCAGGCTCTGATGATGAATGACACCAGGAAAATTAGCAATGTTAGGAAAACACAAACAGTGCCCTATTGGTGAGTCTGGATTTTGGATCATGTGAACTGGCTCTGCATCAGATTTTGGATCCTTTCTCTTCCTTCTGTGCTGCTCAGGAGGTGCACATGGAGTAAAATTTTCCACCAAACACACTGCTGGGACTCATACTGGTAAAAGCTGGACCCAACAGAGAAACACAGGACTCTCTGAGCCTGGTGATTAGCAAGAGTTCACTTTCTTATGAATCTGAGGAAGAGATAATAGAGGCTAAGAATTTTATTCTGGACTTTGAAATGAATTTGTTTAGTTTTTTTAGGTGTAGAAATGACCTAAAATTACTGGCTGTGAAGTTCTTTCCCTCATAAATGTGAGCATCAGAGTTTCAGGCCCCCCCCCCATTTTATACACGATACATTAAGTAAACTTTTACAGGATCTGGGGCTCTTACATAGTGACCTGGTTCATCCTGGCAGGAATTCAAGCACCTGCTAACAATCTGCTGACAAGAAATTTGGCTTCTTTCCTGGATGTTGACCTCAAGTGTTGTTTTTTTTTTTTTGGTTGGTGGTGGGGGGGGGGGAGAAAGTATATAAATTAGGGGAAGAGGTAAAGAGCGCAACAAGCCTGATTTTCCATTATTGTGAATAGCCATTTACACTTGATGAAAGTGAATGCAAAGTAGGTGTAATACACTACCACGTCAGAATTCTCTGTTTATCGACACTATTTTTCACCTACTTTGCACAGATGTAAATGTTAACACAACATGCAAGGCAGTTCATAATCAGACACAGTGAAGAGAAAGATAGATGTGGGAAGGTAAAATGTGAAAAAGCAAAGCCAACAAATGAAAAGACACACCACTATCTATTACAGGAAAAAAAAGAGAAGAGGAATGAAGCGAGAGGAAAAAAGATCACACTAAAAGCAAGATACTCAAAGTTAAAGGTGAACAAGTGAGACAGAGAAGGGATTTCTAGTCACTATTCTAAACTCTGGTTTCTTCTAATGCATATTGAACTTCAAAGACTAATGAACACTTTGAATAAAGGTATATTTTATTAAAGATTCATTGCCTCTGTTTCTTCAATTGCAGGTTAGAGCTCACAATAACCAGCCTGTGAGATCTCCCAAGAGATTCCTCTGCATAATCCAGGATTACCAGACTTGCCACTCTTGATTTCAACGTACAGGAAACCTAAGCAGAAAACCTTTCAGGCTTCCTTTAAACTGCATAAAGGACTTATTCACAATTGGGGGGAAAAAAATCCTTTGTAAGTCACCTTTGAATTTTAGAAGACATGGCCTTAGATTGTGTGGCACCACAGGTATTTTATGTCCTGAGTAGGATGCTTAGTCATCAGTCTAGTACAGTGGTTCCCATCCTTTTTCAGGCTGAGGACCCCTTTTTAACAAAAAAATTTTTTGCAACCCCCCCCCCCCCGATTATGTAATCTGGCCCATGCAAGCAGACTCTGGCTGGCATCACTCTGGTGATGCCATTGGGACAGCCAGTGACCAGTGCTGCCAACACCATGGCCCGCATTGCTGGGGAGCTGAGCTGCAACAGCTATGGCCCCCTGCCCTTGCCCCTGCTGGCGAGCCGCTGGAGCCCCATCCCCCTGCCAGGATCGACCACAGGAGGGGAAAGGCAGCCCTGGTGGGGAGCATCGGGGCTGTAGCTGGATTCCAGCCCCAGTAGGGAGAGGCTCCGCAGATCCCCTGCAACACGTCCACAGACCCCTGGGGGTCCCCGGACCACAGGTTGGGAACCATTGGTTAGTAGCAAAATGGGTAAAAATTCCTAACTTTGCTCAAAAGATGATTGTGCTCCAACAGCGTAATTTAAATGTGAAACCTAATAGTAAAATGCCATTAAGGATATTTTAATGTGTATATTATTTTTTAAAAATCTAAATGTTAGGGCCTGATCATGTTCCTATAAAAAAAATCTGGGGCAATTTTGCCACTGATTTCAGTGGGAATAATATCACATTCAGATGGTGAGGTAAAACTTTAAGACCAGCTAGGACTAGTTTTTGGAGTAGTATGGATATGTATTAAGAATAATTTTTCCCCACAGTGTATTAACCAGGTAACAACCCTCAACACTGAAATACATACTGTTAATACATATTAATCATATTTAGTATTCTCCCACTGTGTCTTCTGTAAAACACAGAAAAGAAAAGAGTTCAGTGAACTCAAATGTCTAGCAATCTCTGGGAGAACCTTTGGTAGAACACCTATTGCTGGTCGAGACATTTACATTAGATTTCTGAACACTAGAACTACCCTTCAATCTAGTGTTGCTTGAGGCATTCAGACCAAAAGTCTTCTGGGATCTACAGCCCACTTATAACTGCTGGGATTAAAGTTAAAAAAACACAGCTGAATAAAATTTGAGCACAGTCAACCCAGCAGATGATAAACATACATCTGTGTGCAACATAGAGAGCTGATAGCACAGAAAAGATGGGTTACAGTTTCAGCTGTTAGTAGACTATATTCTTGTCAAATGCTGATAAGCTCAACTCGGGCATTGCCTTATTTAGTCAGACTTCTTTGCTGACACACTTACGCACAGTAACAAGTGCATATGCTGTTTCCAGTCGGGACAGGCACTTGCTCTTTCTTTTCGTAATACTATGACAAATATAAAACTGCTTAATATTTTTATTTAGGTTTACTGAAATAGGTTATTTAAAAAAAAACGAAGCCAATAAGGCTACCAATTATTTATCTACCATAACAACAATTGTCTAAAGAGTGTGCCTATATTAAGAAGGAAAACTACTAATAAAAAATATAGCTATTTTTATGAAGAAGATTTTTGCTTTCCATGTATGTAGTGCCTGTGAATTATTATTATTATTTCTTAACTCTGGACAAAAATTAGAAATTTAGTTCTCTAAACAGTGATGGGATACATCATTTAACTGTTTACATGCCTTCAGAATATTCCTAAACCTGCCACAATAAATCCCTTTCTTTGAAGTTCTATGACAAAAGAGAAAAATTTTAAAAGTTTGTTTTCTACCAAACAAACCCCCTCGTCAGTTGTCACTGTGCTAATCTGGTAACATGTAACGGACTTATCTTGCTTCAAGATTTAACAGCAGACTGCTGTAGCAAGGCTCCATGTTTGTAAGCCTTGATTATTTTTATGGACTACAGGACAGTGCATTTACTAACATATTATGATATATAAATCTTTAAAACAAATCTGTACTTGTAAAGGTAAATTACCAAAATATATATTGTTATGCAGTACACCTAAAGTTATGTCATTAGATTTCACTTTCTTGCTAAATGGTAAAATTCAGTCATCTACACCGGGTCTTCAAGATTCTGCTGTATTTTATTTCAGAGTTACTGCCAAAAGCAGAATTCTTGAGAAAAGGAAGATTCATTGCCCAAGTAACATCAACCACTGCTCACTTACTATTTATCTGGTGCCAAGGGCCAAACAGGCAACCATGTTAGTATAGTTCAGCAAAACAAACAAAGAATCCTGTGGCACTTAAAGACTAAGAAATTTTTTTTATTGCATGAGCTGTTGTGGGAGAAAATCCCACTTCAGACGCTTTGAAGATGGGGGAACTTACAGAATGGGAGAAAATAAATGCAGGGAAGTTTAGTCATTGGATCAGGTCACACTGTAACAGCAAATCAAAGCAACTGTTAAGATACAAACACTCAGAAACAACATATAGAAGAAAATTAGGTCAAATCACCTGCTATAATGAGGGAAAAAAAATATCTGTTGGCTCCTAGATGCAGCAAGGCTGTAGCAGAGTACTTAACTGGCTTGATCTGGTGTGACTATATGAGTTTAAGGTCTCAGCAACCATAATGTTTGACCCAGTGTTTGTGTTGCACAGCTCTGAAACATGGACCTGATTCATCTCTTCCTCAACAGTAAGAAGCAACAGTAACTCCTCTGATGACTGTAGAGTTATGCCATTGTTAATCTCATGTGTGACAAGAATCAGGCCTATAGTCTAATTACAGTTTGCCCTCATCTACGATGCAAAATCAAATGGCCTTTAAGGTAACCAGATGGACTGCTATGTGTCTGGATAACCAATAGACTTTTTGTAAGGGCAGGAAACGTGAGCGACTTTCATGCATAAGAGAAATGCTTGCTTTAAAAAATAAGTTAAATGTTCCTTGTGTAGCAAATACTGCCATTAAACAGGGCATGGGGGCATTCAGTCCATAATACACCTATATAGGCCCTCATCACTTTAGTATGGGAGTGACTCCCAATTATTAAACAGACATTATTCTCAGTACAGTGCTGTGAGATAGTGCTTCCCTATCTCCCTTTTACAGATGGGGAACCAAGCACAGCATAGATTAAGTGACCTGCCCAATGCCACACAGGATGTTTGAGACAACTGGTGTTGGGGGCACAGAAGTCCTCCAGATGCAGGGGTAGGATTGGGGTGGGTGGGTAGAGGGAGTTCCTCCTCAGGCCATGTGGGGGAGGGAGTGTGAGCCTAGAATGGGGGGGACGGACACAGAACATGCCCCTCCAAAAGGAGTCAAAGATAAATTCCTGCACACACCCCAGCTTCCTTCCAACAACAAACCAGAAGTGACCCAAGAGTCACAATAAATATTAGTGAAAACAGCTTTCTGGGGTTTAACAAAAATGGGTAAATTTGTCTGGTTTTCTTCATCTCCTTTATAAATTTTCACTCTCAAACCAGCCTCAGAGTTTGAATTCCACTGAAGAGGATGAAAAGTTGATACTTGAGACAGGCAAGCTGAGACTCTGAGGACGTCTTCTCCCATAAACAGCTAGACTGTCTCTACTTAAATAATTGTTATGATCCATCTGAGACCTATAGCTGCCTTGCATTTGCCTTTTTAAATCTCTGCCTCCCACCCCACAATATGTAACTTATTGAAATACTTTCCCTGGGCAAAATACTGACACCACCAAAGGCAAGGGGAGTTTTGCCACTGACATGCATGGGACCAGGGGTTCACTGTGTGAGTTCACAGTAAATAGATTCAAACTAGACAGGTTAGGTTAGCCCTTCACCCTGCTGAAATACATGGACAAATAGAATATAATGTAGTTTTCTCCCTGAGTGTGGTGCTGCTTTTGGTAGAGACCTGGAAAACTGAAGTCTCATCAGCTATATGTGGATGCTAATGTGCGAGAAACTGCTAAGAGCAGAAAATTTCCTTAGAGTCCTTGGCTAAATTTCCCCCTCCTCTGCTGTTGGGCAGCACACTGTTCATTAGTTAGCTGCTAAAATCTACCCCAGTAATAGCTGAACACCAGAAGCTATGAATGTACTGTACAGAGTTTGTGATTTTCTTTTCGGCTCTTTCAGAATGAAAGACATCGTGTAAGGAGTAAAACAATTATCTGGTATCATTTCAGAATGTTGTGCTGAAAACAATAGAACTGACTACACCACCAGCTTCACTTACTGAGCCATTCATTTCAAATGTGCTCTGCTGTTAAAGGAGGACCCACTCCAGTATAACTGATCAAACAGGACTCATACTTGAATCTGAAGATCAGAACACTTCAAGCACAGGGGGCTTTTCATACATGCTTCTTATAAACAGCTTAGTTCTGACAATTTTTTTTAAAATTCTAAATAACTAATTCAATCAGAAAGTAAAACACCCATGATTTAGAACATTAATACATTTCCTTTTCTCCTGTAAGGACAAAGGCCTTACTGCTACTAATGAATGAAAGCCCAATCTGTTCACATGTATATATTCCTGCTAGCTACTATAGGTTTTTACATACAAAGTGAAAACTAAGTATCACTTTGTGATGTAGTCTAATAAAGCCTCATCCCCCTTACGTTTTTATTAAAAGAGCAAGAATTCATGATGACATCCCTCTGTACAAGAATCTAATTGAAAAGCCCCATCCATAACTACAATAGGACCCAAAAGAAGAGAGGGATGGCCACCTTGCATAGGCTTGACCACATTCTCTCATGGGGTGGCAGCAATTCTACTAGTCCCTCCACTATCCACCTGCAAAAGTGGTAGGGTCCAGTTTTTTTTTAAATACATGCCTGTTTCTTATGAGATGGAGACAGTCTTTCCCAAAAGAAAACGCTAGAGCCAGCTTATGTCCTTTATATATATATATATATATATATATATAATTTATATAAAAAAAATCTGAAGATCAAAGCTGACATTGAGGAAGATTATTAATTTCTGGTCTGATCCTTTTAAGGGTGTGTCTTCTTGAATCTCTGTAGTCCTGGATGAAAATTACAAAAATAGGGTTTTAGAAGTCTGGTAAAAAAACAACAAGGAGTTGTGTGGCACTTTAAGAATAACAGATTTATTTTTTGCATTAAAGTGCCACACAACTCCTTGTTGGGTTTTTTTTTTTTTAACAGGACTAGACTAACACAGCTATCCCTTTTGAAATTTAGAAGTCTGGGAGAGCAGGAAAAGTTTGTTTTCACTGTTTTTATTATTATATTGTGGTAGCATCAGAGATGCCACTGGCAGATCAGGCTGCACTGCATTATATACTCTACCAGGGGTGGCCAAACTTCTGGAATTCAAAAGCTGCACAAATTGATTATTATACCTTCGAGAGCCGCACTGAGGTATATAACCACATACTTTTACCTACTCCAAAGTTACTAAGCTTAAAATTCATTGTGTACTTTAATTTTATCGTAAAAACAGGGCAAATATTGATCCAACTAATGTCAGATTCTAATAATTACTTAAGGTTACCATGAAAACTAGGCCTATACAGTAAAAACTTAGCTGTCGTTGGATGTAGAACACTGCAGGCTAGTGGCAAGTTTTTTAAAATCTGGGCAGTAACTTGTCAATGCAGTATGTAAAAGCTCTCTCAGGTGCTGATCTCTGAGTATTGCACAATGTTTCAATTTAACAAATTTAGTTGTCAAATACAATGCTTCACAGCAATAAGTTGTGCCAAAAACTGAAAGTAATTTACATTAGGTTTTAAACTTTTTTCCTTCATATTTTCATTTCTTGTTATTCCGTGTCATGTTTAGGACTTGTAAACCATGATTTTATTTTAACAAAGAGTAAACTGCATTAGGGCCTATAAGAAAATCTAAACATGCCACGGCTCCTCTGACTAAGCCGCCGCTTCCCTGCCAGCTCCAACCATCCTGCTGCTTCCCTGCTGTCTCTTACCATGCTGCTGCTTATCTGCTGTCCCCAAACATGCTGCCTTTCCCTGCTGTGGTCTTCCACAAGCCACACGCGGCTCGCGAGCTGCAGTTTGGCCATGCCTGAACTATATGAATGCGTAGTAAATTATAGTCTTTTCCCCCCAAAGAGCTTACAATCTAAATGACAAGGTAACACATGGATGAGGGAAACAAACAGGTTGAGGAGAATAAATTAGGATGTGCACATTCTTAGCTGGTAGGCTGACATGATCACAGCTCTCCATTATTAGGTTATACTTTACTATGTGCATTACCACAAATATGAGTTTTGAGGAGTCACCTGTAGGTGAACATGGAAGTGGTCATGTGGCTTTTGATTAGGAGAAGGGCAGATAATCAGTGATTATTTAAAAATTTAGATAGTTTTTAAAAAATGTAAATAAGCTTATTTTTAAGAAAAATGTATTTAAAATTAAAAGATCAGGATAAGTTGTGTTAAAGCCTACACATAACTTATTTAAATAATTTAAACTAAACAATAAACTGCATGCACTTGCTGTTGACATTTTAAAGAAACTCACAGCCCAGAACTGCTGAAAGTCACTGGCTCAGCACCTAGAACCAGCGCTCCATGATAAGCTAAAGCACTATGGATAGCAGCAGCCTATTCTACAGTGCAGCATAAACAAACTGAAATGAAGAAAATACTCTATCGGATCAGTTCAGTGATTTGTTCATTTGAAGTTAAGAAACCAGCTGGGAACTGAAAACCCCAGAAAGCTTATTCTTCTCTTCAATCTGTGACTAAAAACTAGGTGTATGAGCACGAGATTTACCACTTCTAAGATACTGAGGGACATGGTGACCAAAACTATTAGTTTAATTCACTAACTACACATAATACTTTGTTTAACAATGAGTTCATTTATATACAAAACATGTTTTGATTAACTTTTGTTCTTACGTATCTAGCACATTTATGTAGCCTGTAATAACAGAAGCAAAATGCTAATTTTATGAATTTTTAATTTAATTCCGGTTTTCATCTAAGTAGAGCTTGGCACAAATCACAAGTAAAAAATTAATAATCTAGTAAATAAGAAATGCATCATTCAACATTTTGTAGCATAATAAAAAATGTAAAAGTTAAGAATCAGAATACATATATATTAAGTTACATAACTGCTTAAATAAGTGGGTATATTATATACCTGTGGTCAGCAAAAAGTATTATCACCTTTATTGTAAAGGCTATACTTATTTGCAAATCATCATCATTTTAATGATTATCAGCCAATGAAAATCAAGCTTTCTTTAGCAAAATAACTAAAAGGTACAACTGCAAAACAACATTAAAATAAATTATTTAAATCAAGGTTCCCCGCTTACGGATCTGAATGATTATAATTGGTGCTTTAAAATGTTTTGATTTAAATTAATCCACCTTGACTGTGCTCTTCTCACGTACAAAGGGCAGCATGGGAAAAAGCACAATGGTGCTTGCTAAGGATGTGGCCAGCAGTACAGGTAGAACAGATGCAGACCTCATCTTGCGATAAGACAAAAAGGTAGATCAGGAGAGAAGCTACATTGTGGAAGGCTTTGAAGACAAGAATAGGAATTATATGTTTAATATATTAGATGAGAAGGAACCAATGGAGAGACTTAATTTAAGCTTTTATTGTTTATATAATAATGGCACCAAATTAGGATTTGATTGTGCTGGCGGCTGTATGAACATAGATTATATATTCAAAGTGTTTGGGGCCAGAAGGGATCATTATGACATCTAGTCTGATTTGCTGAATAATAAAGGCCGTAGAATTTCATCCAGGAATTTCTGTATGTAGCTTGTACCTTATAGCTGAGCCAGAACATATTTTGTAGGCAACAACTTTAAGTGATGGATAAAAAGACCCCTTATTTTTAAGTTGTTTGATGGTTAATTCCGTCATTCTTTAAAAATCTGAACCTTATTTCCTCTTTGAAATTTTCCAACTTCCAATCTCCTGCCACTGGGTCTAGTATAATGACTTTACCTGCTAGACTGAAAAGCCCTCTATGGGATATTTTCTCTTGATGTGGGTATTCATGTCATAACCTTTTCCTAGACAAATGAAAGCTTAATAAATTGAGCTTCTGAGTTTCACTGCACAGATTTTCTAGACTACCCAGTAAGTAATAATAATGGGTCTTCTCTGAACCCTTTCCAATTTTTTAACTTTTTTTCTTTTTAGAAGCATGGAAACCAGAACTGCTCCCTATTCCAGCAACGGGGCTTACTAATACACAGCTAATTCCATCTTCCTACTTCTACGCAATACTCTCCTAATTATACATCCAACATTGGCATTAGTTGTTTAGCCACCATGCCGCACTAGGAACTCAGATTTCTGTTGGTTATCCACCATAACCCTTAAGTCCATTTCAGAGTCAGTAAGTTCTACAATACATCGCCTACCCTGTAACTATGACCTACATTCTCTAACCCTAGTCTCAGGTGTCAAACTCATTTGGAGAAGAGGGCCAAAGTTCCATCTTTAATCACAGTACAATGCAATTTCAGATGTCTATATTTCTTGTATTGTGTAGTAGAAAACCTACTGATATCTTATAAGATATTTGCACAGAAATCAAGGGCAGAATAGGGCTTTTACTTAATTAAATGTTTAGTTAGTCTTATTGTTGAAGATCTTCTTCTGTTGAATAGTAAATGCTTCCCTTTAGGCACCACTATTTCTGCTCTGCATTATTCTTCCTTTCCTATTGTCCTCTCTCCATTGTTCCTGTTTTTCCTCTCCATTTCCTTCCCTGAAGTAACTTTAAATTCATAGCTCACAGTGCTTCACTCCCACTGCCACAATGATCAGGAATTAAACAGTAAATGATGACAGTGAAGTGTAATCACGGGGCTTTGATGTAGACACTCCAAGCAGAACAAAGGCATTCACTCTTGTGAAAAAACAAGCAGTTGTGTGGCACTTTAAGACTAACAGATTTATTTTTTGCATGAGCTTTTGTGGGAGAAGATCCCACTTCCTCAGATGCTTCGAAGATGGGTGAACTTACAGAAAGGAATGAAACTAAATGCAAGGGGGTGTAAAACATAGGATCAGGTCACAAAGTAACAGCAAATCAGAGCAGTTTACAGGCTTAAAGAATGGGAAGCCTCCTTGCCTATAGGCAGCCCCCTAATCTTAAACAGATACTCACCAGCAACTACAGATCTAACAACAAGAACATTGAAGCAGGCACACACCCTTGCAAAAAACCACGCTGCCAAGTCTGCCCACATATCTACACAACAAACACCATCATAGGTCCTAATCAAGCCTGCTACTCCATCAAAGGCTCATTTACCTGCTTGTCTACTAATGTGGTCTATGCCATCATGTGCAAGAAATGCCCCAACACCTTATATATTGGACAAACAGGACG
>ML682038.1:12380437-12556459 GCA_007922195.1 Podocnemis expansa
TGTTGTTTTTTTACTGGACTAGACTAACACGGCTATCCCTTTGGAAATTCACTCTTGAGAGTCACTGGTTCAAGCTGTTGCAGACTTGTATAGGCATCAGTGTGTCAATTACATTCAGTTCACATTTGGAAGGTTAGCCCTACAACAATGCAGCTAAAAAACTTGCCTTTAATTTTTAAATAAACTTTAGATTGTGTGTTTATGTGAGACAAGTGCATCGTGTGGTTCACCTAACTGACTCCACCGTACAAACTGTACATATTACCTTGCATTTGGCTGTATTAAAATGCATGTTGTCTGAGTGAATCCAACTTACAAAGCAATCCAGATCACCCTGTATAAAAGCCTCCTACTTATTATTTACTACTCCACCACTCTTTGTCTTAGCTGCAACCTACCAGCAAAATGTGACAGGAAGAGAGTTCCTGGTTCAAGCATCTTCAATAATTTGCTCTAGGTTTCTTAAGTCTAGGGCCCCAGAACAGCAGATTCAGAAGAAAATTAAAGTACTTCTACAGAGTGCAGAAGCTACTCATCAGTGACAGTCACTGGTAAATTTAAAGACAGTAGTGTAGAGAAAACAATATTGAGAAACAGTGTGTGGTTTCATTTGTGGGAGGAAATGAAACATTTAAATAGGTACAAGGACACAAAGTATTTTCTCATATCATTTTCAATCTTGTGAAATGTGTGCTGGAAATACAGCAAAGTTATATTTTAAAGTAACAGAGGAATTTTTAAATGTTGGCTGCCACAGTAAAAATTCAGGTAGGAAAAAAAAACCAAAAAAAACCCCTAGAGTCTTTTGGTTCTCAGTCCCACTATCTCCCCTGAAGTCAGCTGATTTATCTTAGAATGTTTTGAAAAAATAAATGTTGGTATGCTGATTCCTCTAATGGGCTTTTTACCACTATTCTGTAGTAGGTTTAATATGAATCACTCTTTCTTCCCACTAAATAAAAGAAGGAATTCTATTAAGAAGATTAAGGAACCAGAGAAATGAGTTTTTCCAATCTGCTGAAGTGAATGTTACGTATCTTTTGAGAACACCTGTATTCACACTGTCTGTCTTTGAAAAGGAATAAGGGGACCTAGCAGAAATTTCTTGAAGAACCAACTAATGAAGAAAGATCTTTTCTTCAAGGAGGACCTGCAAGATCAGCAGCTAAATTGAGGTAAGAGCTATTAACTCTTACTCAGCTTTTAAGTATCTTTAAGGGAAAAATCTTGTCATTACTTCCCCTGGACTTTCTTTTAAAAATTAAACAAATTAATGCAAGTGGAAGTCAAGAAATGTCTCTGGGGAGACAACAGGCCCATGAACACCCCCCTCCTGTTTTCAATCTACTATAAATAATGACCTTACTATTCTTCAGAGGCAATGTGATAATCTTTCCTACATAAGGAATGATTAGATGTAGATTTGTCTCTGAAGATTTTGAAGAGATGGGAGATTTCCTGGAAGATGAAGACCCTGATATTGCACCTGTAAAAGAATAAAAACAACTGGCTAAAATGGACCTCAAAAACTACCTTTCAGATACATCCACATCGATAATCTTGCCCCACCACATGGTGTATTTTGTGCCTCTGAACTGTAGGGTGGGTTTTGGCCTGACATTGCTCCTAATGAAGTCAGAGGAAGATTTATTACTGACTTTCAACAGCACCAAAAAGTTAGACCAATAGCCAGGACTTCTGAAAATCCCATCTGTATTGTATTATTTGAACTCCTTGAAACACGAGCCATACGCTGTGTACAGGGCCAAGTATCTACAATGCTCACAGAAAAGGTCCGAGACAAATACTTTAAAGAAGTCATCACATGAATATGCCATCATCAGGGGACTGTATTTCACAGCTGTGACACAGCCTCAAAATAACTATCATGTTAAATTCAAGATCACTACAGCCTTTTAAAGAACACAAGATAACAGAATGCAAATAAACTAACACAAAATTTTTACGTCTCAAAACCACAACTCCAGTAATTCATTTGTAATTATCAAAATCGAAAATTCAGTACAATTTTTTTTCTGCCATCCCTTAAATGGAACCTTGGAAATTAATGTGGCAGATTTTATATACGGTAGAACCTCCAAATTATGAATGCCTTGGGAATGGAGATTGTTTGTAACTCTGAACAAAATGTTACTTCTTTGAAAAGTTTATAACTGAATATTAACATAAAACAGCTTTGAAGCACTCCTTTGCAGAAGAATGCTACTTTCCCTTTATTTTAGGAGTTCAGATTGAACACAATACTATATTTGCTGCTCCTCTCCCCCTTGGCTGTCTGATTTTGTTCTTCTGGTTCCAAATGAGGTGTATGGTTGACTGGTCAGTTCATTACTCTGGTGTTTGTAACTTCATATTAACCAAAACTGCTTTTTTGTGATAGGTGGTGTACTGTGTGACTGGAGAACTACCAACATAGTTCCTGTTTTTAAGAAAGGAGTAAAAAGTGATCTGGGTAACTACAGGCCTGTTATTTTGACCTCAGTTGCATGCAAGGTCTTCGGGGAGGGGTGAGGGGGGCGGGAGAAACTAGTTAAGGATAAAGATGAACAACAATTGAGATGAAATACAACATGGCTTCACAAAAGGTAGATTGCGCCAGACCAACCTGATTTTTTTTTTTTTTTTTTGATAACATTGTTTTGGACAAGGGAATGCAGTGGATCTAATTTACCTAGATTTCAGAAAGGCATTTGATATGATTGTACATAGGGAATTATTAGTTAAATTGGAAAAGATGGGAACATGAAAACTGAAAGGTGAATAAGGAACTGGTTAAAGAGTTGTACTGAAAGCTGAACTGTCACACTGGAGGTAGGTTACTAACGGATTTCCTCAGGAATCAGTCCTGAGACCAATCTTATTTAACCTTTTAATTACACAGAAAGTGAGAACATGCTGATGAAGTCTGTGAGTGACACAAAGTTGTGAGGTGCTGCCAATACAGAGAAGGATCAGCATTCTATACAGGAATATCTGGATGACCTAGTGAACTAGAGTAATAGGAATAGGATGAAAATTTAATAGCGGAAAGTGCAAGATCATGTATTTAGGGATTAATAAGAGTTTTTCCTATATGCTGGGGACACATCAGTCAGAAGTGAGGGAGGAGGAGATGGACCAGGGTGTACTGGTTGATCAAAGATGGCTGTGAGCTGCCACTGTGATGTGGCTGTGAGAAAAGTGAATGCAATCCTAAAATGCATTAGGTGAGGTACTTCCAGTTGAGATAGGGAGGTGTTAATACTATTATACAAGGCACTGGTGAGACTTCATCTGGAATAGTGTTCTGTTCTGTTCCCCAATGTTTAAGAAAGATGAATAAAAACTGGAACAGGTGCAGATGAGGGTTACAAAGATGATCTGTGGAATGAAAAACCTGCCTTACGAGAAGAGACTCAAAAGGCTTGGTTTCTTTAGCTTCACCAAAAGAATACTGAGAGGAGATATGATTCTCTCTATAACTATATTAGAGGGATAAATATCAGGGAGGAAGAGGAACTATTAAGTTGAGTACCAATGTGGACATGAGAACAAATGGATATAAACTGGCTATCAGGAAGTTTAGACTTGAAATTAAACACAGGTCTAACCATCCATCACAAGACTTAAGTTCTGGAATAGCCTTCTGAGGGGAACTGGGGGGGGGGGGGGGGGGGCAAAAAAATCTAGTCAGCTTCAAAATGAAGCTTGAAAGATTTATGGAGGAATTGTAGGATGGGAAGCCTAGTTTGGTAATTGACTGATCTTGGCTACCGCTGATGGATAGGCCAGTGGCCTGAGATGGGACGTTAGATGGGGTGAATTCTGAGTTAATACAGAGAATTCTTTCTTGGTATCTGGCTGGTGAGTCTTGCTCACATGCTCAGGGTTTTAACTGATCACCATATTTGGGGTTGTTAAGGAATCTGCTGCCAGGCCAGACTAGCAAAGGCTCTGAGGGTTTTTTGCCTTCCTCTGAAGTGTGGGGCACAGCTCACTTGCTAGTGGATTCTCTGTACCTTAAACTCCTTAAACCGTGACTTGAGGACTTCAATCATAGGTTAGTGATTTATTACAGGAGTGGGTGGGCAAAGTTTTTTCCAGCGTGTCAAGCTCATTCAACATGGGGGGACACACTGGAAGGCAGGAAACCTGTTGCGGGCCATGTGGCCTCAATTCCCCAACCCTTTCCCCCTCCATGTTCAGAGGAGAAAGTGTCATTTTGCAGTCAATTTTCTGATCATATTAAAAAAAAAAAATTGATCCTGATCCAGCCCATGGGCTGCGAGTTTGACACCCTTAAATTCATATTGGTCCCTTCTAACCTTAAGACTCTGTGAAATATCTAACCAATTTTAGGAAAGACTCAATATATTTTTGCAGAGCTGTCATTCTGAATAGCCAAACCATACATTCCTCTGTCCAAGAATTCTACTCAATGCAAGAATCACAATGCTATCAATTCTTCTAATCCTTCTACTACAAAAAGTTGTTCCCAAGGGTGTCACTAAGCAGCTGTTAATCTAAAATGCAGCACATTCTAATGGAGAACATCAGTGCATATCATAGATTCAGGGTTTCTACCCAAGACTGCTGAGCAACTTTTTAGTAAATTACCATATCCTTTTATATTATTTTTACTATTAAATTATAAACATTTATTACATAATTATTGTACATAGAATCTCACTTCCAAGACACAGGAAGTAATGCTAACTGAAGCTATCCAAATACGCTGCTGCACATCTCCCAACTGAAGTTGATGATGAAATCTCTAATAGAAAAAGAAATCCAACTACAGGGGGTGAAATAGTCCTATGAATATATATAATTGTGGGATAGGCAATATGAAATTTTTCTAATAGTGCAATTGCAACTTGAGGATAGAAACAGGCAGAAGTGTTTTATATTTATTCATTGCACCATTCTCAAAGTGTCTCATAACTTTAAATACACACAGAGTAATTAAATTCACAACATGAAGCTAGCCTTAAATAAATATATGACTGTGCCTCTTTATCCCAAAGGCAACTTCCTCCTCCTCCAACAGATTTGTACAACTTAAAATATTACTGAATACTATAGAAGTACAAAAAGGCCCCACATCTTCTATATTTGGCATTCTGCAGCTGATAATCCTTCATGTATGATTTGGTGAATGTCATACACTATAGTCTAGTCTAGATTTTCGGTACATTTGGAATTAATCTTAAAACTGGAACCACCGCACAAAAGATATGATTCCAGATAAATGCTTACAGAAAGGATGTTAACAACTGACATGCGCCGTAACATTAACTTGGCTTCTGCACAAATTATCTTACATTTTACTCACCTTTTTTTTTTTTTATTTTGTTTTTGTTTTACAGCCAGCACTCAGAAAACATTAAACATATCTGGTTTTCTTTGTTTGTGAAACCTATACAATGAATTGGTGGGGCTCGAAAATTCCCTTTGTGCTGCCAGGTAA
This sequence comes from Podocnemis expansa, assembly GCA_007922195.1. Classification (NCBI taxonomy): domain Eukaryota; kingdom Metazoa; phylum Chordata; order Testudines; family Podocnemididae; genus Podocnemis; species Podocnemis expansa. The sequence goes on from ML682038.1 coordinate 12,385,908, forward strand.
ATAGGAATATTTCTTAGGTATGCCTCTTAACTTTCTGTAGAAATGAAGCTTTCATTAAGTTAATCTGAAATAATTTTTAGTTGTTATAGATGGAAAAAGACTTCCAAAGGCGAATCAATGCAATGATACCTGCCCAAATCTAAAAACAAAAAGAATCAAACAAAGCAGTTTATTTTCCAGATTTCTGTGGCTAGCAGTGAAAATGACCTAAATAAATAAATATCTTTCTTATGGTGCCAGGAAAATTCTGAGTAACAACAGATGCAGGTCCTGAAGAAATTTACTGGAAAGGGGGACTCCAAAAATGAAGTCTGGAGAAGAGTGGAGTAGCAGAAGTGTGCCTTACACCATCTCTGCAGCCACCAGCGAACAGAGGATGGCTTACAGTGAAGGAGATGCATCATAACAAGGAAACTAGGGAAAGTTAAAGCAGCAGCCTGGAGTCTCTGGGATGGGAAGAGAGAACAAAGAGAAAAGAATTCTCCCCTTTCAGACTGCTGGAAGAAGTGTGAGCAGACGTCAAATTTATTAGATGCACAATAGCCAGAAGCTAACATGAATCTGATCCCCAAGCTGTGTCCATTGGTAGAACCCTCAGTGCGATTCCTTTTCCCAGCAGCTAGAGGAGAGCAGGGGTTAGTTAGCTTCTCACTTCGTCATTGTTCTTGAACTTCATACATCCCTTATTTCAAAACTATTGTACTGGTGGGGTTAGTCATCTGGCTATTGACTAGTAAAATTTCAAGTCCTGTGAGGGCCCTGGATGTTTAACAACCTGCATTGAATTTGGACATAAGAATGCAGGTGGATATAGTGAAGAGCTTAAAGGAGGAACTAGGAAATCAGTCTTTTTTGCATATGGCTTGAATGCTAGTTGCATTCAACAACTGCATCTCGGCAAATAGTTACTTTGATTAAGGACAAGTTTTATTTTAGAAACGTGGAGTTCTCCCCTGTTAGTACAAAACATGTATTATATAAAGAAAGGAAGAAACTGATTAAATAAACTGGGGTTGGGGGAGAGAGGAGAGGGAAAAAAATCGAGACACCTCAAGCAGGGGATGGGACTTTGAGAAGATGAGATAAAACATATACAGTAGTAGAACACCACAATATAGGGAAGGGGGAAAAGAGATGAGAAGAGACTCAGATTAATTCACAAAAATATAGACCATGATATATTACAGGAATAAGACAGGAAACGTGGAGTAAAGACAAGGAAGGGGGGAAAAAATCCAACAGGAATAAAAGTAAATTATGTTGGTTAAATAGTATTCACTAAACATATTATTCAGTTACTTTTAAAGCATTTGTAAAATAATTTATTCAATTAATACTTTCTGTAGCATATGCCCTGTTTAGATGCTATTCTGTAAATATGTTAGTGTAATACAGAAGGAATTCAAATAATTTCAATGAATTACTATAGTAAATTAAATTTTAAAAAAGACAAATTAAATAGAAAATTGATTAATAATGTTGCACTTAAACACAGTACAAATAAACAATCCATGACTTTTATTCCTGTAAGGGTAGATGTTTGGCAGAAGGGAGGCTCTGCATAGGCAAAGATATTTTCTTCCCCAAACAGGCTGAGTCTTCAAACTAGTCAAGTGCCAGGTGACTTTCTGAAGCCCAGATTACTAGTAAAATCATATACAGTTAGGTAGCACTAAAGATGATACAATAAATGCATTAGTATGATCAAAAATTGTTACTGTGAACCTGGCAGACACAGTGTGATCTCATGCTGGAGCCCCAAGCCAATTCACTGTATATTACCATAGATCAAAGTGATTGTTAAATGCATAAGAGTGCATCTTACATTTTCACTTATCTGTCTCCTGTTATAATATAGTAGCAAATATTTATTCTGTATGAATAAATAACCCATCAAATAAGACAGACCTGTAGAATGCAAATGAAGAACTTTAGCTGAACGGTGCTAATTTCAAGGCAAGTGGTCACCGTGTGATGACTGGAGGTCAAAGATTCCAAATGCATTAGTTGCTCTGCATCACCAAAGGAAAAACAGGGAGGATAGTGATCCTGTCAGCCTGTTTTTTGAGACGCTGTAAGTACAGATTCGGGAAAGATTCTTTGTCTCTGAATTGTTTGGATTCTTATAATGAATCAAATGTAAAGCAGAGATCCACAGAAATAAGCTGGGTATCCTGAAAAGACTTTCAGGAAACTGGTAGTTGACTATGTCACTTTCATAAAACTCTCATGGTCTAGCCCTAACATGAGACAATGAACAAACAATTTTTTTTTTAAAAATGATCGATATATCTGTTGGGCTGCCTTTTTAAAGTTTGTTTAATCTCCTAAAGTAATTAGTCTGCAAATTAATGAAAAATACTTATGTAACTGTCATGTACAGAGAGAGTCAAAAAGTCTTGCTCATTAGAAAGATTTTCCCTACACGGGCCTTTCAAAAGGCATGGTGCACAGAGCTCCTACTTAACTAAAACATTTCTATACAGTCAACAGAATTTACATTTTATCTTAAGCCAGAAATTTCGTATACATCTATGTTCACATATTTCTCAATGTTGGCTAACTCTTGTCTGTAGGTATTAACTAATGCTGGCTCCCTTTCACAAGCATACACAAACAAAAACGTTATACAGCAGTACATATACCGGTAGTTGGGCTCTCGTGTTTACCTGTGGGGTTCTTACTGATGTCAGTGGAAATTAAGCAGGCATATTACATGCAGAATTTGGTACAGAGTTGTCCTCTGAGGATGTTTAAACACTAACATTCCAGAGGAACTAAATTCTAAGATCTGTAGCTGATTTGATTGAAAAATTAAATACTTGGGGATTTTAGATTTACTGCTACACTGAAAGTTAACACAGAAGTACTGTGGCTCTTTTTGGCTATTAATTTGCATAAACTAAATAATAAAAAAAAGGTCAAATCAGTGAAATATCAAGTAACGTTTCTATAATTTCTACACTTCCAACAGATGCTATTTATAAACAAGCAAATACTACAGGGACCCTTACACCTCAGACTACTGGGGTCAAACGTCCATTCCTTTTTCCAGTGAAATAATTTTACAATAGATAGCATCCTGGCCACGCTTTCACCTAAAGAATGCAGAGTTGGTGGCTTATACTTTAAGTCTATACACATAATGTATTATACAGCAGTTTGATTTTAGCCATAGAACTTAGTTTAAATTCTATCATGGCAAAATCTTATTTTATCATGAATTAGACTAAGCTGTAAAATGAATATAACTGGTTTTTGTTCTAAATCCAAACTAGTTTGGTACTAAAGCAAGCAGACTCATATAAATACCTTTGGTATTAGTTGGGTCCTATTTCTAAACACAATATTCATATTTCATCTATAATAAGCAAAGCATCTCAAAGATTTGCAAGGCACTAGGTTTTCAAAGTGTCCAGTTTAGTAGTGTCTTGAGTAAAGTGAGATTGATGGAGTCAGCTTCAGGCACAGTGGAAAGTTTGTGCGCGGCACATAATTTAAGCACAGTTTGGCATGATTGGCTGTTGCTGTTCAGTGGGGACACTGACTATATGTAATAAATACACTACACACTAAATTCTCTTTCTCCCTAGAGATAACAGTTCATCCTGGTCACAGCTGAGGACATGACTGAGATAGGGTAATGAATACTGCACTGTAATTTTCTGTAAGAGGTTTCAAATTTTAATTCTTCTTAATTCCATACACTTTAAAATATATTCACAGCATCCATCTTAAATGATATTGAAACATTTTAAAAACACAAGCCAATATTTTGCCTCAACTTAAGTGCTATACTGCAGAGTTCTGGATTCTGTGGGAGAAGACGGCACAATTCAGTTTAGAAGTGGGTGCTGCACAGAGGCTTTCAGCCTTCTTTGAGCAACCCAAATTCAAACTGGCATTTCTTGTGATTAACACAGGGGGAGAGAGAGAAAGCACAATTCTGTAGTTTAAGCAAATAATCAAGTTTCTGGAACTCACAGACTAACTCCTGATACAAAGTTTCTTTTTGACCTCAGGTTGGTTACTAAGGGTATGTCTACTGTGCACTGAAACAGTCAGGACTGACCCGTGTCCACTGACAACACTTGTGGGGCTATAAAATTGCAGTGTAGATGTTGGGGCTTGGGCTGAAGCCTGCGTCCTGCAACCCCAAGAGGGATAAAGTCCCATAGCCAGGGTTAAAGCCTGAGCCTGAATGTCTACACTGCACTTTATAGACCTGCAGCTAGAGCCCGAGTCAGCTGGCACAGGCTGGTCATAGGAGTTGTATTGCAATGTAGAAATTACTCTCTCTACAATGATCCCCCTATTTTTAAAATATCTACCTACAACACTGGTGTGAGAAGTAATGAGTAAAAATTCCTGAAGTTGAAAAGGACTATGTAAGAGTTAAGTGTCATTGCTCTCATTGCAAACATTGTGTAGTTCATTGGTTCTAGCTGTGACTATGAGAAATGATTATCTTAGTAAGAAAATCTAAGAACTCAGTAATATAGAGTATCAGAAAGTAGAAGGTACTTCTTTTGAATCTGCTGTAATCCCATACCTATAACATGCACCCTATGGATGTTAATAAAGTTGCATAGAGAAAAAACAGTCAAAACTCTTATCCAGCTCCATTTTTCTACTCCGTTTTTTCTTGTAGAATATATTGTAGTAGTGCAATTACACCAAGACCATCAAATTCTATGACCAAAAAGTCTCAATGCTATGACACACATATACTAATAAAGATTTTCTGTAATAATAAAAAGTTACCTTAGAGAGTATTTAGCAATGTAGTAAGGATAAAAAGATAATGAAGCCTTGTTTTGAGATCACATACTAATGCTCCACATTTCTTTAAAGTATCTGAAATGATTAAGCGTCGATTAGTTTACATTTTTATTACTTGAAAACACTTATAACTATAGTGGCAAACTGCATAGATTGAATCATCTATATCAGCTCGAGAGTCAGGTTGTCTTGACTGTGAACTGTTTTCTGGACATACTGCTGTCCTGATTATTCATGTGAACAATATTGGTTTAATTCATTAAGGCTGTCACAGAACTTGTGACTTCCACCTACTTCAAAACCAGGATAAGGAAAGGCATTTGTCTCCCAGTCAATGTGGAGCCAACTGTAGAATTAAGGAAAGATACTCAGAGGTCACAGGAGAGCTCTTACTACCATGTTATTTAGACAGTTATAGTATGTTTTTGAAACAAATTTTAAAAAAATTGAACACAAACAAGGAGTCCTGTAGCATTGTTAAAGACTAAGTTTTTATTGCATGAGGTTTTGTGGGTGTAATCGCACTTCATCAGATGCATGAAACGGAAGCTCTAGCATGTCTGGTGAGTAAATAAATACGAAGAAGGGTAAGTTGCAAGGCTTTGACTCAGTGTGGAACAACAGATGAGAAGGTGGGAATGTTAAAAGACGGAAAAAATAATCACTTATGATAATGAGTGAGTCAGCCCAATTCCCTATTCAGACCTAATCTAATAGCATCAGATTTGCATATGAATTCCAGCTCTGTAATTTCACATTGGAGTCTGGTTTAAGGTGTTTTGCTGAAGCACTGTAACTGTCACATCTTTGACAGAATGCGCAGGGAGGTTGATGTGTCGCCCTATTGGTTTTTAACATTACCATTCTTGAAGTCTGATTTGTATCCAGTTATTCTTTTATTCAGAAACCGTTCAGTCTGGCCAGCACATAAGGCAAAGGGACATTGTTGGCACATGCTGGTACATATCACACTGGTGGATGAACAGGTGAATTAGTCCCAATGGAACGCTTGGTTTGGTAAGGTCCTCTTATGGTGTCACCTCAATATATATGTGGGCAGAGCTGGCAATGGCATTTGCTGCAGGGATAGGTGCCTGCTTTAGCGTTTCTGCTGTATGGTGTGTAATTGTTCATGAGTATTTGATTAAGGTTGGGGGGCTGTCTAAGTGAGGAGAGGCCTTGTTTAACATGTATAAACTAATGCAAATTATTGGGGTCAGTCCAGGGGCAACTAAGTGAAGTTTAACAGCCTGTGATTAACTCCTGGGGTTTACAACATTTATTATTCACTTGTCACAAATCTTCATGTGATTGTGCTAGGAACAGGCCACTGTATTACATTACATAGATGTGTTAATAATAAATCAGTCTAACTGTAGATACAGTTGCAAATATTAAAGATAATGTAATAGAAGACATATCATATTGTTAATGTAAAATTGATGAAATAAACCACAGCATTAAAATGTTTTTACTTTCAATATTCTTTCTTTCTTTAGTTGATGCTGGTAACCCCAATTTTTACCCAGAATACTGCAAGATTAATTTTTACACTAGTTTTCATCCCTTTTTCACATTACGATTTTTTTTTTTTTTTTTTTTGTGGAGATGGGGAGGAAGAAATTGTAACATACATTGAAATTTCCAGGAAATTTAAACCAAATTAAAAACAAAGGACATTTTGATATAGCAGAAATCAGTCTAAATGATTTAATGGTCCCTTCTAGTTTTAAATTCTGTGACTGCCAACTTATCCCAGCTGTGGATCTTGCAGCTACTGTTTTATGTGCATTTTCACAGATCTGTAAAGTTAGGAAGTATGACTGAATCCACAACTGATCTAGCAAAAACTTAATAAACTCAGATTACTCACTTTAGCAAAGTTACAAATACACAGAAGTGTGTTTAGAGAAATGGGGCTTTTATCACCTTCAAGTACTGTGACAAATTTGTAATTAAAACTACAGTTTTACTGAAATATTGTGCTCAATGATTTTACAATTTGTTTAAAAATTATGACTTGCAATTTAACTGTTACAAACTTGCATAGTAAAGATAAGCACGTGTAAATACTAACAAGATCAAAAGCAAAATAATTAACAGGCATCTCCACACTATTGCACTTCTAATTTGAAAGCTACCATTTCAATGTCCTGTTCATGCAAAGCTTCACACACGTGATTAACTAACAATGAAACTACCTTTGTGCTTACAGAAAATAGTTCAGCCAATGTATGTACTCCTAAAAACCATTTAAAATCATGACAAAAATCTTAGCTAGTGGCAAAGACAGAACTAGTGTATGTTCAAATTGTTTTAAGCAACTCCATCACAATGAATAGCTTTTGTAATGAAAAATGAGCTAATCTTATCTGTTTCCTCTGACTGTTCCTTTTCTAACACCATCAAAATATGAGGGGGAATATCCTTATCTCACATAACCCTAGTAAGCTAGTATAAAACTCTTTCAATTAGAAATATTGCAATGTTCCCTGTAAACTGTACAGCTGCGCAGCCCCTGCTGCTGCCCCATGCAGGAGACACTGCTGGCTGTGCACATCCAGCAACCAGAGTCCCTACCCAGCCAGCTGAGAGCTCCTCCGGAGCTGGAAGTTTTAAAAACTCCCACCCAGACAAGCTCTGGTGCAGCATGCTCAGAAGTTCTGAGGACACTACATCAGTCCTTACCTGGCCAGAAGAGCCATGCCTCTGCTGTGCCGCTCCAGCTGCTGGGTAAAGGTGCAGGGGAGGGTCAGGCCAGCTGGGGGATTACCGGGGGAGCAGGTTAGGGTGGGAGGGAGGAAAGGATTGACTGGTGGGGGGGGGCAGAATCGGGCCTGCAGGGATGGCGGCGCAGCAAGCAACATTAGTTGCTCAGCTGCCTCAGGATCTTAGAAGGAACGTTGTCAGATGCTATTACACTAGATGATGATGAATAAAGGGGAAGTTGAAAGGAGTAGTAATACTGGGCCAAACAGACTTATTTGTTAAAGGGTTATATTTTTCTGACATGGAACATTGTCTGATATTCCCATAACTATTAATTTATTGAACTATATGAAGGTACACTTCATGGATTCATTACACTCTACTACTCAAATGTTTATCAAATTCTTCCTCTACACACTTAGTCCTTTATAGCCACTTCTCTAGCCGATCTCTACTATACTAAACAATTAAGACAGCAGAAGGTCAATATAATTTGTGCCTTCCCTATATCAGTGATTTTCAACTGGTGTGCTGTGAAATTTCATACAAAAGTAATGTAACCAAAATTACAACTCATAAAACTCATGAAAATTAATCATCAAAATAAAAGCAAGGTATTGGTCTTTCAGTTCTAAAAAGAGAACATTCTAAACGCCGGTGGCCAAAGGGCAAAGTTGAGATGACTTTTTTTTCACCATGGATTTGAAACTTTAATGCATTTGCGCCTTCTTCAATTTGCTGTATAAACTGTGTTGCAAACCTCTCAAGTCAGACTTTACCCACAGTAAATTGTAAGTAAATGCGACTTTTATGAGCAATCAATTCAACTGAAAAAAGTGGGCGTGCCATGAAACTGTTTGTTTCTCTGAAGAGTGCCGTGTTACTGAGAAGGTTGGGAACCACTGCCCTATAAGAATGTCCTTCAAGAAAAGTCACTACTGGTCTTCACTCCTAATTTAGAACTTTTTTGTTGTTTAGGTATGATTGACACTCATATTTTTAGATGCTCTTCTATGGGTCTTCTCTTGTATGCACTTGATTGCTTTAGATGACAAAAGCTGATCACAAAAAGTAGAGATGGAAAATAACCTTCAAAAGTTCTTAAGGAGTACTTCTGTATCAATTTAGGCATAAATCCAGCCCTCATCACTGATTTCTTTTTTCTTAATTTCATCCTGTAACTTCCATTACAGATGGTACTAGCCCCAATAATTCTTCTCAAATCACATTTAGGGCTTGCCTTAACTTACAGTGCAGCAGCAGTGTAGCTCTCATCAGGGCCTAGTGAAGATGCAACCACTGCTGAGGGGAGTTTCTCTCATCAGCATAGGTACTCCATCTCCTCAAGACTGGTTTAGACTGCGAATTCAGTCAGTAAAACCACATTGCTCAGAGTGTGGATTTTCCACACCCCTGAGTTGATATAGTTACCCCAACGTAAGTTTGTAGTGTAGAGCAGGGCTCAGTTACTGCTCAGCAAAGCTCTATATGTTTTTTGTTCTTTAAATTCTTTGTAACAGCTAGTTCCTCTACTCTTTTGTCATATTTATTGATCTTCTTAAAATTCTACCCTATTTGGCTACCTTTTTAGGAAGATGTTCAGAAATTAATACCCTATTGCAAATAAAACAAACTAGGAGTCCTGTGGCACTTAAAGACTAACAAATTTATTTACTGCATGAGCATTCGTGAGAGAAAAGGATGAAGTGGGATTTTCTTCCACAAAAGCTTATGCAATAAATAAATGTGTTAGTCTTTAACTGCCACAGCATTCCTTGTTTGTTTTGCTAAACTAGACTAACACAGCCGCCTCTTTGGAACTATTACAAATAGTTTCAGTACACATGCTCCGGGGGACCCTTATGGCATTTCTGCACATTCAGTCTTCATTAACTTACATCTTGTGAAGACCTTAGGTATATCACTTACAAATTGCTGATGATTCTTTAAAATATTACTCAGTGTTTTTTTCCATTGGGAAACAGTACACTTTTTTTTTTTTTTTGGCTTCATAATATGCTATGATCCAGTCTATTATTATTCTTCTGATAAAACTTAAATTCTCATTCTGGAATCTTTATGCTGTTGTTTAATAAAATGGTTCCTTTAATTCTTTTCAAATTATTTATTGCTTAAACTCTTGACTAAGTTCTTATGTTGTCAAAGGTGTCCCTGACTTCTTTGCAGAATCTTAACTACCAGAACTCCTTTGAGGGTAAACTGGTAGCAAGTTGATTTCACATCGAGTTGAGAAGTGGACAGTGTTCCTCAAGGTTCTTTAGAGGCTCAATTTCTTGATGTGTTTGCCAGTCAACTGTTTCTCAGTACAAACCATCCAAATGTTTAACTCAGTGGTTCCCAATTTCTTTGGCACAAGGAGCACAAATATAATTTTTATAACCCTGAAGGGCAACCAGTCTCTGCCAGCAGCCTCTCTGTGCTACCCCTGTCCTGCAGCCAGTGGGAAGGAGTTCAGCAAAGAGGATTTCCCATTCACCTGGATGCAGCCTGCACTCCACCTGGATCACTAGGCAGAGGTTCCCTTCCCTAGCCAGGCGATTGGAGGATCAGTGCTCCCCCTCCTCTGATTCCAGCAGGGACCAAGCACCTAGCTGTGCCTGGTGCTGGACGAATGGGGGTAACATGCCAGTACCTGTGTTTGTGGGCCACACGCTGGTCTCCTGGTCCTGCAAGCCCACGTGTCCAGAGAGGCAGCCACCTGTATCCCACCTAGACCCAGCTTCCAGTTGTGAGGTATGTGGCAGCCACTTAAGTCCCAGGTAGCCAAGTTGCAGCTGCCAGTGCACCACCTGGTCCCCCCATGGCTTGGCTGGGAGCCCCACAGCAGCCTCTTGTACCCCATCCCTGAGCTGGGCTCCCACCTGGTTGGCAGCTGCCCATGCCCCGCAAGTGGCAGCTTCCTGTGTCATGCAGAGCTAGCAGCAGCATTCTGCACCCCAGGCCCCATACCGCTCCAGCGACAGCCCTGCTTAGGGACCCTGGTGGAGTGCTTTGCACTGCTCCCTGCTGAAGTCAAGGGAGGGGAGCGCTGACCTCTCTCTTGCCTTGGCTGCAGCAAAGAGCCTGCACCATCTTTCAGCCCTTCAGCAGGGTGCTCTGCCTGGGTCCCCAGGCAGCAGCAGCTCCCTTCTGCAGCCAGTGGGAGTGGCATGTAGACCATTTTGAAAGCCCCTCGGGTCACAGTTTGAGAGCCACCGATTTAAGTCCTCCCATGTATTTGGTTCTCTTGCATTGTTTGTTTGGTTTTTTTTTTTTTAAGGTGTTTTTCTAGTGACAGTAAAATTGTGAACAGAGTTTGCCTGCAAAAAGCAATCTGAAACATTTATTTACATTTAGAAACAATAAAATGAGCAACTGTTAATCAACCTTGACAAAAAGCTTTAAATAAAAACAAATTTGCCTAATTATTTAAATTTCAAAAGTTCCTCCTCATAGAGCCCCCAACCAACCAACAAGAAAAGTAAGAAGTTGAAACAGACTTCCTTCTTCTGACAATAGTCATCCTCATAATTCTTTCCCCATTTCCAAACACTTAGCAAAAGGAATAAATAAATAACAAAATAAAATAAAAACCCAAAAAAATCAAAAACAAAAATCAAAGTTTGCAGCACATCCTGAATGTCATTAAATCCTGGTTATTTCACATCAGGTGGAGGAAGCAATCTCCAAAACTGAGTAAAATCATGAAATGCTTATGGAAAGACATATTGCTTCATAAGCAGGCCACCATATTCTTCGCCAATTTAATTTTCAAGATAGAATTCAAAATGAAACCCCATGTTAATTTTTAACATGGGGTTTCATCTTGAATTCTATCTTAAAAATTAAGATGAACTCAAGGTGAAACCCCTTGCACACTTACACAAACTATAGAACTAGTACTACAGTTATGTTACTGCATTGCACCAATGCAATGTGCAATGCAGTGATATAACTAATAGTTCTGTAGTTTAAGTGTAAGTGTGCAAGATTGACAGTGTATTTCTGCACTATTTAAGTAATCGTTTTCTCAAGTTATGGGGACCAATTCCACTCTCAGGTTCACATATGCACTTTCATTAAAGTCAGTCAAGATGCATACATGAACAGAGCTGAAGACAAAAATTCTGTACTCACTCTTGAGTCTCTGACAATATAATTTACTGAAAACAATACATTTGTTACAATACTTGAAAAGGGAAATGATTCATTTTGCAATGACATACCTTGAAGTTGCAATTTCCATTTTGGTTCTTGCCATAGCAGCTGCCCGTTGTGCACCCTCTATTGCTCTATCCACTTTTTCTTTAGTTTTCGTGTTTCTTATTGGTATAAGTTGCTTCCGTATTCCACGTACCAAAACATTGTTTTTATATTTTCCCTCTTCCTTCGTGCCATTTGGGAACATGGTGCATCCATATCCATGCCTTTTATTATTAAGCCATTCTCCTTCATATTTCATACCATTTGAACGCTCACTAATACCAAAACCATTGCGCTTGTCATTCTTCCACTCTCCCATGTACGTTTCCGTTGTGGTGGCATCAACATGGTCTTCCAAGGGGCAATAATCACAGTCACCATCTCCAAAACTAATTGTAGAGTTGGCATCGCTAGAACTAATTCTGCTCATAGCAGCATCACTCCTGACAGAGCTACGTTTGCTAGATATTGATGATTTCGATTCAGATTTTCTAAGTTTTATACTACCAAGAAGCGATCCTCTTCTGAACAAGCCTCCTCTTTTCTTACTACCCATGGCTTCTGGTTCACTGTGAAAATTCAAAACAAACCCACCTCTTGTTCCAGCTGGACTGTCTGAAGCTATGTCATGCAGAACAGTGCCATTGCTCTGTTCACTACGAAGTGAGGCTAGAGATGTTCGAAGGGGTGAACGGATCACAGTTGCCATGCCATAAGGTACACTTTGACGCACACCATATCCGTGTCGCATCCCTCCTGTCCACTGTCCCTGGTATGTGCCTTTTAAAAGAATAACCAGATAGAAACAAAACTTAAGAAGCAATTGAATTATATAGGAAACTATGCTATCACCATAACAGTATACCTGCTGTCAGCTATTTTATCTACCATATTTTTCTGCAATACTTCAGTGACATGTCAGTACATGTTATGTGATAAAAAAGAACCTAGCATAAAAACACTTTTATGTTTTTCTAAATTACTCTGTCCTTGAATAAAAATTTACCATTTCAAATGTACAAAACACAGTGCTCACACAGCTAAGAATCCAGCAGCGTCCAGTCTGGTTTTTAACTCAGTGTCTCCAAAAAAGGGACTCTTAAATGTTTACTGCATAAACAGTTTCAAAATAGATTTTAGGAGGAAAAACCCTAAGTTTGCTAAGCTGCTAGGAATGAAACCTTGGTATATCACCTTTTCTTACGCCTTGTGAAATTGATATTTACATTTCTTGATGCCAACATACATTTCACTATCACAACAGCAGTGGCCTCTATAAGCCAACTATTTCCATATTGGTTGTTTTTTGCTTCAGACTTATCCTGTTTGTAGCAACAGAAATACTGTATTATGAGACATCTACAAAGGTTCCAGGAAAACAGTACACATCCTAACCAGCAGAAGGGTCAGAAGCAAAATTCCAAGTGAAATCAGTGAGAGATGTGCTTAAGAGTTCAGGTCCAAAGGCATGTTCGAGGCCTCTAAGAGTCGTAAGGAAATTTTAGAACAATGATGAGACATAGAAAATAGTTTTGCTCATGAATTTTGTTTTTACATTTAATTAAAAACTATTATGTTACCAAATTTGTAACAAGAATATCAGAACTAAGGCAGAAACTTCAGGTTTCTTTCACTATTCACTTATACATGAAAATAATTTGAAGTTACTTCTCATTTGTGTTCCAGTATATAGTTGAGACAGGCCAATGGCAGACCAGCAGAGAGCTAAGGGATACTGTTTTAGCTTTACCTGAATTTGTTATGTCAGCCTTAACACTCTGATTTTTTTAAATAGAAGCAGAACATTTGAGAAGAGATGGTCCCAGAAACCTGAGTGACTGAAGTTGTACTGTCTGGGGTTAAGGAAGTGACGTTGGGTTACTCCCAGGTAAGCATTCTTAGGGAACTTTCATACTGAGTCAGACCAATGGTCAACCTAGTTCAAATCCTACATCTGACAATAGCAAGTATCAGATGATCAGAGGATGGTGCAAGAAACTCTGTAGTAGGCAGATGTGTGGTAATCTGTCCCCCAAGAAGTTCTCATCCTAATCCCTAAAAGTTAGAGGTTGTCTTAAACCCTGAAATATGAGGTTCTAGCTCCGCGTCCAGAACCCTGCCTAAGACACAGAATATTCTTAGAAAAGTACTAAGAAGCAATTTTTAAAATATCCTTGTTTGGTTGTACTCTATAAAGTGTGTAAAACATTAAACTGTTCTTTCGAAAAAGACATTTCACATTTGGAAGCCAGTGATTTTCTGTAAATGTTTGCGTTAGTCAAATACCTCAAATTTTAACATCACACAAAGCTTAATTTGATTAATTTTGAAATTTAGTTATATACTGTGTGACAATTTCTTATCAATATGTAATATTACCACCATTTACCACTTCTCATACCTTTCTGATCACTCTGAGTTAAAAGCATCAGTTTACAAACGTTCTTATGAGGAATTTTTAAATTAATTTAAATTTCATATGATGTTAAAAGGCTCAATGTGACTATTTAGTGTTCAAATATCCTAGCTAGTGGACTGTCTTCTCTTCTAACAGATGGCTGCTGACATCAACAGTAAGCAACTTTCTTCAATTCTCTCTTCCTCGCTGTATCCTAGATACCTGCTGATGCACTGGTTTTTAAGGCTGCTGAATCTATCAACATGGTTATTTAGAATACTCAACATATGGAGCAGAGCAAATAAAAACATGAGCATAACACACAGAGATGGTCTGTAAACAGTTTTAAAAGTCCAGTCATATCCTGGACACTTGTAACTTTATTAAATACATTTTCCTGGAAATAAATATATTCTAGCACAGTAGAAGTGTACAGAAGTGTTACTTTTTGCCCCACTTACATCTCTGTGATTAACATGAGTGTGATTACACTGGGGTTATAAAGGTACAGCAAAAGCGAGGATCAGGCTACAGATGTTTTGCTGCTGCATCTATCAACTGTTTTATTTTCCTGTGTTTGCAAGTAATAACTGTTTTACTTATTTCAAAATAATTGACCTGATTCACTTTTAGGCTAGGCCCAATTACACCACATTGGTATCCCACTATTATGGCCTCTTTACTCCACTAGAACTGTGTAGATCAGAATCGGGTCCATTCTATTTAAACAAGAAGTTATCATAAATGTGAAAGTTTAGGATGATCTGCAATTTTTCTTGATCATAAAGTATTTTTGTTATGAAAAGAGAACTAAGAAGATCAAAAAGTATAACCCAATTGTGATGTATGTTTTTCACTTCTTTATAGGAGAAAAATGGGATGTTATGGTTTGCCCAGGAGAGCATTAAAACCAGGACAATTAATTTACTCTAATGCTTATCGGACTATTCTTCCTAGCTGGACAGTAAGAATCAAGGACAGCTCTGTATCAAAAAAAAAAAAAAATTCCACTTCCTTATTAGCTGTTTTTCCTAACACTCAAACTCTAAAGACCAGAGCTGGGGGTGTTGGGGAAAGGAAACGGACACAGAACACAAACTGAACAAAAAAATCCTGCCAGGGACATTTCATCTGAAATTTCTGGATAGTTTTGCTGCACAATGATCATCGTGAACCTAATTATTTTGTTGTAATTAAGCATTCATTTAAAAGGTACACTTTTCTATTACTGCTAAGCAATACCACATGGGAAGGGTAGGGGGAAGAAGCATCCACTATTATAACATTAAGTTTTCTAGCTATATTGAAAATATTTTCTGAAAGCATACATGTATGTAAGAGTGGAAACAAGTATCTCACATAAGTTTTAATAAAACATGTTACTTAAAAGTGAAAATTCAAGAAGTTGTTAGGGGGATCTGATGTTCCATAATAATACTGTAATATAATGAAAGGGGTAAAATATTCAGTAGACATCATGATCTACAAAAAGAATCTCTGAAGGAATAGTTCCTTGGCTATGCACACTTATTCATGTAAGACCCAACATGACCATCTTCATTTTTACCATAACCAATAATCCTAATTAGTGCTACTGATAGTGGCTTTAAGGCTACCAGTGCAATTACCTAATGACTTAAAAACTGCATCTGGTTCTTACAACTGGGCCACATAGCAAAATAATGAATTTGACTACACTAAATTAAACTATAGTTCTGGATGACCCAAAACAACATTTGTCAGCAAATAACTATTGATCTAACACACTGTACAGATTCAAACAGAGTGGAACAACATGTCAGAACAGGGTGTTTGAGTCAGTACAACCTGTTTGATTTTCTGAAGTAGCCTGACAGGACCCTGTGATTACATTTCACTGCATTTATAATTCCCTCCCATGCTTTTAAGTTTTCCATTTTCTAGCATCTGACTAAGTGGGATTTCTCCCACAAAAGTTCATGCAAAAAATAAACCGGTTAGTCTTTAAAAGCACCACAGATTCGTTTGTTTTGCCGAACTAGACTAATACAGCTGCCTTTTGGAACTTAACATACCCCTGGTTAGATTCTGATTTTTTTTTAAATCACTAAAATCTAAGTGTCACTACAAAAATAAGTTGTTTCGTTAAGCTAGTGCTCTCCAGAAACAGCAAACAAAATGTTCCCTCTAAGCTGCCCAGCTGTGTGGCCACACAGCCCCCAGCTCTGCCTGTTACAGGGAACACTGCCGGCCACACACGCTGCAGTCCCTGCTCAGAGAGCTCCTCTGAGCTGGGAATTTTTAAAAGTCCCAGCTCAGAGTAAGCTCTCACTGAGCATGCACAGACTCTGGGGGCCAGGTAAGGAGGCCCTAACCACCCCCCTTGCAACTCCTGGGGGGTGGGGGGAACAAGGGGGCCAGGAGGCTGGGCAGGCAGTGGAGCTTATGGGGGGCAGGATCAGGCCCGCGTGGAGGGGGTGCACAGAGCAACATATGTTGCTCAGCTGTGTTGGGCCCTTAGAGAGAACACTGGCTGTAATACACCATTTCACTGCACAGCTCTAAGCACTTTTACATGTATTTGTTCCAAAAGGGAAGTCGTGTTTGTCTAGTTCAGCAGAACAAAGCACCTGACAAGGTAGGATTTTCTCCCATGAAAACTCATGCAATAAATACATTTGTTACTCCTTAAAAGTACCACATGACTCCTTGTTTGTTATATATACTTGGTTAGTTCGTGATAACGTTTCAGATATTTTTCTAATGCACAAAAATACTGCAGCTTCTCAGTTGGTGCTGTGTGCTTGCAGCGCATCAAAACTAAGGCCCTGACTCTGCAGACACTTAAGTGTAACAATTCATAACTATTCCCTTAAAAAGATCAAAAATTATACATGCTCAGATTTACTGACATGCTTTTAAGTATTTGCCATAATAATAAAAAAATCTACATTATAGTGTGCATAAAGCTACTGACTTCCAAACTCCTCACGAAGGCAATTTACTTCGGAAACCATTCTGCTTCACAATTACCTTAAACAGGACAGTGTATGTTAATTAAGAAAACTATTTCTAACAATCATAAGAATGGTAATTCCCTCTAAAAATATGGCCATGGTGAATTGCACTTGCTCTTAGCTCCTCTTAGATTTCTAATTCACAAGAAAAAACTTGTGCAATCTACTGAAAATAAACTCTGATCATGTTTTAGAATGAAATACGTAAATAAAAACTTGCAGGTACCCCCTCGGGTAGAGATGAAGCATAAAAAGTTTCAGTGCCAGGAGACCACTATAAGCACATGAAAACACAGGTGGTTGTTGGGGTTTTTAAGTCCTAATACAAAATACTAACTACAAAAATCAATTTGCTTTATAAATCAGTGTATTTTAACTTGACAGAAAAATTCATTTTATGGTCTCCATAAATTCTGAAATAAAAAGCCTGATTTGTAAGTGGGACCCTTCTCCCTTTTATCACATGGGCATCCATTCTTCAATGTATTTCTTCTGGGTTTGACTACAAGTCTCTAATCAAAATTCACATAGAAAGTGATACATAATATCACATAAGAGGCCTGAACTAAGGATTTGTTTCTAAGTCACAAAAAGGTAGATTTCTATTTTTTTGCTAAATTACATTTCTTGCACAGCATTCAGACACTTCCACATAAATTTGAACTTAGTTTAACATTTATGTATGTTTTACAAAGTAACATTTCTGAAATGTATTTGTTCTACAAAGCCAAGACAGACTGTCCCCTTACATTGGGATAGATCAAGCATAATTATTTCAGTCACTGCTCTCACTTACAATGATTTTACACTGCTATTGCTCCAAAAGTGTAAAAACAGGAATGGACCCATCTGTCTTGTGTGTGGTACTTGAAACGTCATACGTAGACTGTGATTAAATGAAACCGTGCAACCAGTAAGCTTTACTCGTGAGTCACCTTGCTGAACCTCAGCTTGGTACCTCTTAGTATATTAAATATGTCAAAAGTCACTGATTTCCAAAAGGAGCAGCCGTGTTAGTTTAGTCCAAAAAAAAAGTCGTGTGGCACTTAAAGACTAACAGATTTATCTTTTGGATGATCTTTCGTGGGAGAAAAATCCTACTTTGTCAGATGCTTCAAAGATGTTGGAACTTACAGAATGGAATGAAAATAAATGCAAGGGAATGTAAAAACATGGGATGAAGTCATACAGTAACAGCAAATCAGAGCAGTTGTTTAGATTCAAACCCTGGGAAAGCTGAAGTCAAATTACCTTTTGTCATGGGAAAAGAACCCATAGACTCGATTTAATCCTGCTTTCACACTAGTTAATTTGCATATTAATTCCAGTTCAGCTGTTTCTGTTTGCAGTCTTGATGTCCCATTGATGTCTCTGAGCACAGTTGTTAGCAAATCATTTACTGAGTGATTAGAAACATGGAAGTGCTCAGCAATTTTTTTTTGTTTGTTTTTGTGATTTCTGATGTCAGTTTTGTGTTCATTTATTCTAAAGTCACTGAGACATATTCATCCTCATATGGTTCCGGGAGAACATTAGAACGGCTTGCTTTCAGGGTGTTTTTGGAGGCAGGGGTATTGGTAAGGGACAGAAACAAGAACTGGACTCATTTCAAAATATGATTTGTATTTAACCCCCCCCCCCATGAGTCTACATTAATTTCTGCGTTTATTAAATAAAATGATTTTATAATACTGTAGGTGGAGCCAAGTTTAATTAGTTTTAACCGTTTTTTAATATACCTGGCCACGGGTAGTTTTCTCATGAATTTATCAATAATGTATTTACAAACTTTCAAAAGTGACAACAACTGGTGTCGATCTGTTTCCGCAAAACCAACAAGGAGTCCTGGGGCACTTTTAAAGACTAACCTATTTATCTTCATGTGTTAGTCTTTAAAAGCGCTGCCAGACTCCTTGTTTGTTTTGCTCAAAAGTGAGTGGTTCCATCATTTGTTTGGACGTTTCCTCTCTGACACAAACAAGTGAAGTGTTGCTAAATCAAGGTACAATGCGGAATGTGCAGCGGTTGTAAAAAGGCCAAAATCCAAGGTTTACTCGCAACTGCAACTTATTCCTAAAAGTTTAGGAATCTGCAAATGCTTTCAGCAGCTGGAGAAGGAAAAGCGATAACCGTGGGCATATGGAACTTTTAAAAGCGAAACCACGAGAAAGCTCCCAAGTTTCAGCTCCTTTACATACATGCAGCGTTACTAACCGGACAATCACTAATGCAGACCACACAGCCCTGGGATCTCCAGACCAGCAGTTCCCAACATTTTCTCTGCCGTGGCACCCCTTGCTACCTTCCCTTAATTTGAGACACACCACCAGACAGTTTCCAAATGAACTCATGAACCAATCCAGCACTCCTCGAGTAGGTTCTCACAAAAAATCGATGGCCCACGGGTTAGGAAACACTGCTCTAGACCAGAGTTTCCCAACCAGTGCCCCATGGCGCACGGGTGTGCTGCCACGTCTGGGCCACAACATTTTTGGAAAAACTACCCGAAGAGCTCCGGATTGACTCCTGGATGCGTTCATTTGGAAACTCCAGGGTGGTGTGCCTCCGGTTAAATAAAGCGAGCCAGGTGGGGCAGGGAAGCATTGCTCTAGCGCTCCCTTTCCTGGCCTGCGCGCTCTCTGCTGGGCCGAGCTGCGGCCAAGGAGGCTTTGCGGAGGATGGAGGCGCCTTCTCGCGCCGCGGAGGCAGCCCGCCCCCGGCGCACGTGCGCGCCCGCCCAGAGCCCCGCGCGCCCTCCCCCGGCTCACCTCCGTCGCCGTAGGTCTCCACGCCGTAGCCGTCCTGCAGCCCGTTGCTCCAGGTGCCCTCGTAGCGGGCGGGGGCGCTGAGGCTCTGCCGCACCCCGTAGCGCCCCTTGAAGCCGTGCGACCACTCGCCCCGGTACATCCACCTGCCCTTGGTCTCCACGCCCAGCCCGTGGCGCTTGCCCTGCGCCCAGTAGCCCTGGTAGGTGTTGCCGCTGGGCCAGGTGTAGCCGCCCACCACCTCGAAGCCGTGGGACCAGGAGCCCGCGTACTCGCCCTGCCCCTTGGGCCCGGTGCAGATGCCGTGCCCGTGGGCTTTGCCCTCCTCCCAGCCGCCGCAGTAGGTGCCGCCATCGTCGAAGTCGAACCTGCCGCCCGTCATTCAGGGGAGCGAGTCCGCCGCTGCCGCCTCTGCCCCGCTCCCGCCGCCGCCGCGCGCGCTGCCCTCTCCGCCGCCAGCGCCCCGCGCGCCCGGACTGGTCCGCGCCCGCCCCGCCCCCCGCTCCGCCCCGCCCCGCCCGGCACCTGGCGCCTCCGCTCCGCCTGCGGGCGGCGACACAGCCGCAGCCGCGGTCGCGCCGGGCGGCGTGGGGCGTGTCACTGCACCTGGGAGCGGTGCCTGCCTCTGGAAAGGACCCGCGGTGTGTCTGAAAGCGGCCGTGGGAGCTGGCTGGGTGACGGCGAAGGTTTTTGTGAATAACAGGAAGAGGATTCTGCGGGCAGCCATGTGGGTGTCAGCATGGCTCCCTGGAGGGTGGTTTAACTTTACCAACGTGTCTTCCTTTTTACCTTCACAGCCTCCCTCCAGCAGGCGTTTTCAAAACACATGATTTTGGCTGGCTTTTTACTTACAGGGGTTAAGGGATGCGGGAATGCCCTGGAGCTGTGCGCCCTCTAAGCTGGGCGCCTGCACACAGGTAATGAAACCTGTGCACGCAACAAAATAAAGCATGCACCAAAAAAATAATTCAACAGGGCTGATACTTTACACTACTTTAAGAAGGTATTTTCAAGTAGCATGTTTCAAATAAGGTTTTGTAATTTATAAAAAAAGACAAGGAGTCGTGTGGCGCTTTAACAGATTTATTTTGTGCATGCAAAAAATAAATCTGTTAGTCTTAAAGCGCCACACAACTCCTTGTTGTTTTTTTACTGGACTAGACTAACATGGCTATCCCTTTTGAATTTGTCATTTATAAAGTCATTCCATCACCATATACAAATAAAATTTAGATATTATATGCATCATACACACTTGCTTCGTTGTGCTCACACGTTTGACCACACTTACTGGAGTGCACGCAAATTTGGACACTGGTTCTGAAAATTTGCACAGAAGAAATTTTTTGTGCACACAGCCTATTAAAAATTAGAGGGAACGTTGCCTGGAGCACCCTATTTTTAGGGGGAAGCATTCCAGAGCCCCCTAAAAAACAGGAGAATATTGCCTTGATACTACATTTTCTCCATCTGTCCTCCAATGTCCTCCTTTTCGTACTTCTTTGTCCTCCTTTCTGTGCTTTGGTATCTGGTAACCTAGGCCTGGTTAAGGTTAGCAGATACCAAAGCATGACACGTGGAGAAAAGGGAGTATTCATGTCTTGTTCTGGTTTTAGGGGGCCCTCCAGCATTTCCCCCTAAAAATAGGGCATTCTGGGGTGTTCCAGCATACCTTAACCCTGTGAATAAAAAGCCAGGCAGAATCATGTATTTTTAAAACACCTGCTGGATGAAGGATGTCAAGGTAAAAACAGCCATAACTACGATACGGCCAATGGGGCAAAGCCACGGGTGGTGTAGAGCAGCCTAATGGAGCCGCACTAGTAAAGGGGCGGCTTTGCGGCACCAGCTCTAACCGATGCTAATAGGAAGGGGCACGTTCTGATCGGAACGTGCCCTGGGTGGCAAAAGCCAACGTTATGGCTCTGGGTAAAAAGGAGGACATGTTCTCCTTTTGCCTGACATCTGGTAACCCTAGGTTAGGGTTACCAGATACTAAAGCACGGAAAGGAGGACTGGGAAGTACAAAAAGGAGGACATTGGAGGGCACATGGAGAAAAGGTAGCATTCGTGTTATATTCTTCTGGTTTTAGAGGGCCCTTGAATGCTTCCCCCTAAAAATAGGGTGTTCTGGGGTGTTCCAGCATACTTTAAGCCCTATAAGTAAAAAGCCAGACAAAATCAGGTATTTTTAAAATTCCTGCCAGACGGAGGACATGAAGGTAAAAAGGAGGACATGTCCTCCTTTTGCCTGACATCTGGCAGCCCTAGGCCTGGTACAATTTTCAAAGGCATGTAAGTTGCCTTCCTGCATAAAAGCTATGGAGAAATATTCAAAGTCTATCATTTTTCTTTTGTACTTCTCAGAGGTGAGCTAATGTCGGAGTAAAGGTGAGCGGTCTTTATCACACCTTAAATCAGCATATGAGACCAACCCTCACTGCTGTGCCAAGGGACACTGCCAAACTGATGTTAGTTGCAAGAAGGAGTACAGGGTTCAGGGTAGTGCAGTTGTATCTGTGGTTTTTCAAAGACGTTACTAGGGTAGCAGAAATCTCAAGGTGAAGGCCTGTGGATAGCTGGATAGCTTCAAGTACTCCTTTACCAGACATTTGGTAATCAGCTAATAATGTAAGGGGAAGTGATGGGTTGGCAAAGAAACAATAGACAAGATAAAAGGACCTGGAAATTGTTATTAGTCAGAGCTGCAGGGACTGATGTTTTCTGAAACCTTAGTTTCACTTTCTTTTAAAGTTGCAGATGGACGTGAAAGAACATTTTATAGTCAATTTTTCACTGCAACAGTGGTTTGAGGAAATTGTGAGATGTATGTGAACACATGCAGCCCTCAGTCCCATCTTCTGTGATATGTAACCTTCTACACTGGTAGAGCAGAATCAGATCAGGGAAGTCTGTGTACAGCAAAAACAACAGTCCTTTAGCACCTTAAAGACTAACAGATTTCTTCAGGCATAAGCTTTCATGGACTCCAACAGCTGGTGAAGTGGATTGCCATCCCCAAAAGCTTATACCTGAAAAAAATGGTTAGTCTTTAAGGTGCCACAGGACCCTTTTTTTTTTTTTTTTTTTAAATAATGTAGTTAACACTACTGTTCAGGCTTTCTTAAACAAATTTACAACCTTAGGGTTGTAATGAGTTGGACAATTGTAATGCAATTTCACAGGTCATTATGAAAGTAAAATGGGAATAGAGAATGTTTACTTTCTATTCACAAAATGAATATGATTGGTTCTAATTTTAAATCTTTTGTCTGATTTATCAGAGGTCTTTCTTACTTAGGACTAGATACCTGTGACATTGTTGTTGCCCCAAGGAAAGACGAGGGCCTGGGCTCGGGCCCCAACTCCTGGCCCCAATCCAGAGTTGGGGCCCCGGGCTCCTGCTGCTGTGAGCCTGGCCCCCCGATCCTCAGCCAGGGACAGGGACGGGTGAGGCCATGGCTGCTGTGGGCGATCCAGGCCAGAAGAGGCAGGTGCAGCCGGCCTGGCCCTGGATACTGGGCTGGGAGAGGCGGGGGGCAACCCAGCAATTGGGGGCACTGGCGCCGGGACTCGGGGTACATGCCCCCTGTGCCAGGCATCAGCAATGCCCCTGTATCTGCTTGAGATCTGCAGATATCTGCATTCATGGAGGTGGATATATGCAGACTGTGTTTCTGGATCACAAATCAGATGTGGATACTAATTTTGTATCTGCACAGGGCTACAAGAAAAGACCCCTTCTGCAAGAAGATTACAAACCATTACAGAGTGATAGTATGTTAAATAAAGACATTAAACTATGGAATCTGGAGAACAGTGGTGTCCAGTTTACAGGCAACAGCATGCAAACCATTCTTTACTAGTAGTCTGATTGAAACCAGTGGACTAGTCATATAACGAATATTTTGCAAAAGTTGGGCTCTTCAGCCCTGATTCAGCAAAGAATTTAAGCAAACATCTAACTTCAAGTATAAGTGCTTAGTGTTAAACATATGCTTTACCAGATCAGGACAAGAGCGCTCAGCACTTTGCAGGATTAAGCACTTGGGCTCCAGTTAAGCAAAATATTTAAGTGCATACTTGAGTGCTTTGCAGAATAGGGATGGACTGCTGGATAGGAGCCTACACATGAGCTGCAGTTTAAAGTCTTTGTGATCGTCAAAGAGGTACTGCACATTGGGGCCAGATGCTTGGCTGTGGCTGAGGAGTAGGCAGCACAGGCTGAGTAGCTGGGAGGAAGGCAGGCATGAAAGTCTTTATAGGAGGAAACTCAAAGATAAGTGGAAAATTCTTTCCTGACTCCATGGTGGCAGACATCATTTTTATGTTAGGAGCCCAGGTTAATAAATTCATACACACACATAAGTTATGACTATTATTAGCACAAGTGAATGATGTCTGTTCACTCTAGAGAGGAACATATTACTTTGTACAAATTGAATATCAGATTAGTCACAGAAGTTTTACTGTGTCTGCTGGAATATCAACACCATGGAACTTTCTGCAAAAAGAGAAAAAAAGACAACATGTTCAGGGATGTGATGGAATACTGACTTTATGCTATGCCCTGAGCAGTTGAAGTGGCTTGTCAGGCCCATTAAGGGTACAGACTGCACCTGAGGAAGGAGAGGGGCAGCCACTAATTGGAAATGGGCTCAGCTGGGCAGAAACAGGAGGGGTCTGTATAAAGCCCAGGAACTGAGAGTAGCTATGTAGAGGGTAGGTCTGGGTTTGTCTGTCAGTCACTGGAAAGTAGCACAGGAAACACCTGATCTGGAAGGACTCTGATTTTCAAGGGTGACCTGAGGGGCAAGCCACAAACAGGAAGCTGCAGCTCTGAAAGTGGGAGGGACTGTAGGGTGAAAGAGATGACTTGTAAGGAGGGTCTTGGAAGAAATGTAGCATCTGTGTCTGTCTCTCTCTTCTTTGTCCTGAATGAGCTTAATAGTGGAATAACAGACTTTTCTAACATTAGATAGAAATAAAAAGTGCTGCATTCTTTTGTATATGCTGTTGTAAGGCAGGCTTAGAAGCTGTGTCTAACAGCTTCGGGAGGGGGCATCTAATCTGCATGGGTTTTATGTTTTGTATGAACACAAAGAACATAGCATATTCAAACTGTGGGTGCAGAGCAACATGGGTAATGGTATTTGGGGTTAATTTGATCACAAATCTGTCAATATCTGTAATTCTACTGATGGGAAATATGAAATACTGTCTTTGGTGATATGCTATTCTCTGTTTGTTTCAAATCTGTTTGGGTTAGTTAAGGGGTAAAAGCTACACTTAGTTAAAAAAAAAAATACCTGTAAGAGAGGCCACTGGCTATTTCAGCCTGGAAAAGTTTGAAGACGGGGTGGGAGTTGGCATGTCTTCTTCTGGAGTGATGCCTGAGGTGATCTGCATGACCTATCTAGCCCCTCTGTCAAACGATAGGTATGGCTGGGTTTCTTTGAGGCCTCTTTTGTCACGTTAAAGGAAGTAGCTGCTTGCAGCTGCTTAAGGTTTAAGAGCTAGAACCATGAGAGAGAGAGAGGCAAGCTCTCTCTCTCTGAGCTGGAGTCACTGAAGAGGAGCCAGCAGAAGGTAAGAGTGGCCAGTGGCGAGCTGGGTGGCATGAGTGACCGGTGGGCATAGCTGGTAGACGGTGGGCATAGCTGGCGGACAGCGGGTGGAACCAGCACATGGTGAGAGCAGCCAGCAGCGAGCTGGGTGGCATGAGCTACTGGTGGGTGGAGCTGGCAGGTAGAGCCATCAGATGGTGAGAGCAGCCAGCAGCAAGCTGGGCGGCGTGAACGACCGGTGGGTGGAGCTGGCATACAGCGGGTGGATCCAAGGGACAGTGCTTTTGGATGGAGTGAGTGAAAGTAGGACAGCTGGTGTGAGAGATGCTCCCTATGCACCCTAGGGTTGGTTGGGAGCCTAGATAGCACTGATTCCCAGATCGGTGCTGGTTTTGCCTTTAAGTCTTGTATGTTCTATTATGCGGTGTGGGTTGTTGGGAACTTTGCTTTGTACTGATTTGCTAGATCACTGCTGATTTCTGTTATTTGGCCTTTTACGCTCTCTTTTACTACTATTAAAAGTTGTTTACTACACTTAGACTTGTGCTTGCGAGTGGGGAATCCTTACCCCTTTGGGGTGCCCAGGGAACAGTGCAGGATTTCCTAGAAATCTGGGTGAGGGCTTGAGCCGGTTGGTCGTGTTACATTATTGGGAACCCCCTAGGTATGGAACCTAGCCCTTGTTCTACCAGCTTGCCCTGTTAGAAGAGTTACACTGTATTTAAAGAAATTAGATTTTCCTACAGTAATATCATGCAATAACCTTTTCATTATGATTAAGGCATTTTATTTGTGGTTCTAGATTTAGCTTAAATTTATTTTTTTTTTACAGACAAATCAGAGTGTTTAGTTTTCACCCTTCATTGTGTCAGTGCATAGCAGAATTAAAATTGTTTGTTTGTAGGTGCCTTTCCATGTTTGACCATGTAGATTTGTGTTATGTATAACTCTAAGTTTCTTTGATTTGTGATTTTTGGTATTGGGATGACTTTAATATCTCAACAATGTATTTTCCTCTAATTTATTCATATATGTACTCAATTTTAACATAATTTTTGTCTAAGAATCTTGTATCTAATTTCATTTATGAACAGAAAACATGAAACTCAGAAATATATTTCTAAAGATTTGAAAATGTGAAGTGTTAACTTTGTATTTTTTTTTTAAATGAATTTTTGTGGCCACATCTACCAATATATATTTGGACTAGCTGCTTTCATGTTACTTTGGAGTAGTGCAAAGTAGCTGTTAGCATACCAACCACTCAAGCTGAGTTTATAGTGGCCTTCCATCATCTGACTAGTTGTTTTCAACTGTGTAATAGATCCAGTGTCTGTATATTTCCTTCATGTAAAACAGCATTCCTTTGCTTGTGATTGTAGCTACTTACAGAACCTGCATGATGAGAAATTTAAGTTATTAGGACACGAGTCTTTTTTTGTAACTGATTATAGAAGAGCCCAAACATAGCCACAGTGAGAGAGAATATGAGGTATGGAGAAATTAGTGATCACAAATATCACTAAAAAGTGCTGAGGTTGATAGAAATGTAATAAGTCATAGAATGGGAATTTTTAAAAAAGGTACCACATAAATGTAGTTACCCCCTTCCTGGAGTTTGATCGTTTCTTTGTTAATAATACCAGTTAAAAAAGGTTCAGCTCAGGTGCCCCTTGGGTTCCCACCACAGGACTGCCCAGCTCCATCATAGATAGCCACTTTCGTCTCCATTATCATCCTGCCCAAATAAGAGTAAGTTGAGGAAGTCCCATTGTCTCTCTCAAACTGTTTTGTTATCTAATCCATCTTGACTGTTCACTGTGTTTGATTTTTGCAACTGCACAGTACTGTTTTGCTCTGTGCTTATCTAGAAACAGTAATCATAGGTAATTCCTTCTTAAAAAAAAAAATGAATTTTGCACTCTAAGGATATACTAGATGATAGCTCTGAAATGGAAGCCTTGAAATTAAACAGATTACAAACTTCTTCACATTGCCTTACCAATAAACAAAAACATGCTGTTTTGAATGAGAGTGGTTTGGTATCTATTTCATTTCTCTCCTTGGCTTTTTTCTTAAGATTGACAATTACAGCCTGTGGTGTTGGGTTGTTTGTGACGAGGACACCTATTCAGTAGGCAGTGGCTTGAAATGGCCTACCCAGTTTACAAACAAACATAAAAATAAAATGTAGAGAATACAGTGTAAACAACTTTGTAGTGATGTGCAAAAGTTTTTAATTTGTCCTTTGTTTCAGATTAAGTATTGGATTTTGCTCTTAAGAAAAAAAAGCACTGAAGCAGAATGTTGGTAGATCTGTATGCTTTAAGGGAAGTGAGGACAGCCTTTCTGTTAAGTTATGTAAATCTTTGTTGCTCTAACTGTGAATAGGCTATTCATCTGTGCTTCAAGCAAATGTGACTTTCATTTTTGTCTCTAAAATGTGCCTTGTTCAAGCTGTCAATTCTGAAATGTGATTCCTAATAATTTCTTCATCTAAACATCATACCATAGTAAGTATGTTTTGGCATAATGAACCCAGCTAGTCCTGGCATGGGTGAAGCATTGACTTATACCATCTCTTATTAACCTCAATTGATGCTGAGGATGTTTTGCATCTTGCAGGATAGGGTGCTTGGTGAGAAGTACAGTCTCTGTCTGAAATATCACAGCTGACTATCTTATTCAACACATTAGACTGATAATATAATAAATGTACTTCTTGTACTGATGATGATTATAAGTATAAAACTTTGTAGACCAGGCCTCGTAGACTTCCACTGCTCAGCCTCCTTCCACATGGCTGTAACTTTACCCTACCTAACTGGAGGGCAACAGTTCCATCTCTTCCAGGGTACCAGACAGGAGTGTTGCTGCCCTGGGGAAGGACCCGGGGCACCAGGCCACACCCCCAGCCAGGGACAGGGCAGGGAGCGGCCGCCACAGCCATGGGGCTGCCTGGGCTAGGAAGGGGCCAGAAGCAGCCACCACCACTGCAGGCGGCCGGGCCCCAGATCTCTGGCTGGATATGGCCGGGCCCCAGATCTCCGGCCGGAGAGGTAGGGCACGGGCCCTGTGTGCCGGGCACCAGTGACGCCCCTGGTACCAGAAGTTCAAAATAAACACACAAACACAGTCTTTCCCTCAGGGACCCCCAATAAGCATTAGTCATCTCCACTTCCAAGTCCCAGCCAGACTTGCTTCTAGAATAAAAAACCAAATTTTGCTCTTCCTTGCAGCCTGGCAACTGACTTGAGCTCTTGGTGTGTGTTTGTTTTTTGTTTGTTTTTTTTTTTAAGCTCCTCCTTGAAAATCTGTCAACCACTTCAGGTGTTACAACTGGACCAATTGGGTCTCTAGCAGCTCAGATAATGAACACACCTTAAGAAGTTGCTATAAAAAGAGAAGTCAGTTTTACCTGTTCTTTGGTTTATGAATTTCAAATTTTCTAGTGGTGTTAAGCCCCATGCTGTCTCTATATATTAGCTTTGATGTTGAGATACCTCATTAAGTTGAAAGAGGTGTGAAGTCTCACATAAGGAGGCTCAGGTGTCAGTTATGTCATTGGAAGTCGGTAAGAAATGTTGTTTGGCTATTTGTTTCCACATTAAATTATAGGACTTGATTTTTGAAGTGTGGGTGTACAGCACTGTTTGAAGATCTGGCATCTATAAAGTGTCCCCAGTTGGACACCTAAAATACTAGCCATTTTTGAAAACCTTGACTGTCAGCTACTCTCAGTTCCTAAAATGCCCTGTTCCAAATTCTCTTAATCTGCAATATGAAGATACAGTTAGAGTTTACATAAATTTGACTTTCCAAATTACTGTTTAAATGATATTTTGATAGGCCAAAACTAGAATTGTTTGTGAATATCATGTCATGTAACTGTAGCTGCATGTTTAGAGTTTGTTAAACTATACTAAAATTGAAAAAGAAGAAAATGTGAAAACCTTATTTGTCATTTTATTTATAACCTTTTGGGATTATGAAATTATAGTTTATGTATTGACTGGCTTTTGCTACCTCCTAAATTATCTAGTTGAAGTTGGTTAATATGTCATTGTTAGGAGTAACATTCTTAGTGCTTATGAATGAAACTAAAAAGAAGTAGGATTTATATTTTATAGTTAGGCATTGGAGGCTTAAACAAATTAAAGTCACAGTGAAATTATGCCCCAAAGATGAAGGTGTGCCTTCATACTGGTTTCAGAAGGTGCCCTTTCATTAAAAATCCTACTGTAGTTGATCGAGGTAGCTGTTTGCACTTATTTTAGAGCTGTTCAGTGCATATAAAAGGTGATTGCTTGTAAGCTCTGAAGGCTAAAATCCTCAATTTAGGCATAGACAAGATTCAGAGCTAGCAGTACTTGGAAGATTTTAGAAAATTCATGCTGCAAATATGACTTGGCCTCTGAGGGGGAGAGGGCATTTTAAGATTGCATCCATTCATCATCTCACCTCTGAATGCTAATCAGAGTTCTGGCTGGGATTGTGGGCTGGTTTGTTTTTTGTGTTTACAATGTTTTTCATTTGTTTGTCTTGTCATATCATCTTAGTATTTAATTTCTTTAAAAGGTTATAGATCCCAAATAGCACTCAATACTTGGACTTAGAATTCTTCTTTGTCTTTCTTCCACTGTAGATTAAGCTTCCATTTACAGTTAGTTTATAAAAGGGGTTAATAAACAAATTAGTATGTATTTTAATAAATGGTTAGTCACACTGTTAGACACTAACAGGTCAATAGGTAGTTTATAACCATCTATGACATCTTATCCTGGTCTTCTTATAACCATCTGTAACACATACTAATCTTGTCTCATCCATACTTATAGTTTACAAACCTTTTATAGCCTGTTTATTAATGGAACTTAGTGTGATCATGTAGCAGCAAAAAATGAGTAGTGGGTTTCTTAATTGTTATAACAAACTGTAGCAAAGAGATGGATCTTTCATTATGTCTATTTGCAACTGCACAGTGTCTCTTTACATGAGAGAGCAGGATACGACAGCCATCAGGTTATGGTGTCAACCAAATGTTGCTAATCTGTCTTGGATCTGAACTTGTAAAGCAGAGGAGCAAGGAAGTCTGTTAAAAGTTTGTTCAACAACTTAGGTTAGTTGCATTTTTTTTTTTTAAATAGACTAGATTGATAGTTTTTAATGTAAGCTAGACACATCAAAAGTATTCTGAACACTGTCCAATCAGATTACTTTAGTATATATTATTGAGGGAAATTTTTTCAAATAAAGAAAGTTAGAGTTGCATGTGACTTTCTCCTATTAATATTTTTTTAATTTCATCCTATCATGCTCAGAGTGAGTGTTTGAAAGATGAGCAACCAAGCAGTGCTCAGCCAGTGGGAGAAGAGCGTCACGCAGCCCCCAGAATAGCAACAGCAGTTAATATGGTCATGCTGTTCCTGTACTCAGACTCTGATCACATTCACAGCACCCACTGGGTCCATTGGCTACCAGACATTCAGGAGCTTTAATAAAATGTTTATGAATGTAGCTGCAGTTAAGAAGACCCTCTTTCAGCATCAAACAAGCTTACATCAAAAGCAAAAGGGAGGAGATATGATCATGGAGTAAAGTGTGCAGTTGTCTACAGACATGGGGGAGAGAGAAATTAAATGACCAGGTGGTTCAATACTCCATGATATGAACTGTTATTGTTCCACTCATAAATACATAGGAACTTGCTGTTGTTTTCAGCTGACTCATAGTCACTGAAGCATGCAGGGTTTGCATAATAGAAAAGGTGAACTGCAAAATAATGCTCTCTCTGTGACTCTCATGTTTTTATATAGTGCCTATCACAAAGACAACATCAAAGTGCCTCACACAATGAAGGAGCAGAAAAGACAGAATGAGAAGGTGTTTTTTCTCTTGTTCTCTCATTTATTTAAAAATATGCCATGAAGTAAGACAGAATATTCTGCATGATCAGTGGCACATGAAGTATATTATAGGGGGTGCTCGTACTAGTACAGCTGGCTGGGAAAACCCTGTTGCTAACTTCCCACAAAGAGGGGATCTTTTTTTTTTTTTTTTTTAAGGATCCACAATAACTTCTGTATTCAAAACTGTTTATAATCACTTTCATATGATTCCCAAACTGACTCTGGTGTTAACTCATAGTTAATTTCTATCCTAATTTCCGTGCCTTACCTACTGAGACTGTGTAAGTCAGATTCTGCCCTCCTTTATACACTGTCCAACTCCACTGAACTATAGAGGATTGCATGTGGTAAATCTGGGCATTTTGACCCTGTAACTCTGTACCTAGCTTCACAATTTGAAAAGCTGGTTTCAGTCATTTTGTAACTTCCCTGCTTTGTTGGTTTCTCCTACCCACATCTTGTGTCACTTGGGGTGTGACTAGAAGAGGTTTGTTATTTCAGACACATACCATTGCCTGCTGCACTCATTTCTTCCCTACACTCTTGAACAGGGCACAGAGTCAACTTCATACTTTCTGTTGTATCAGTTACACACACAGGATTTAAATTCATCCCTTCTTCTATGTAGCCTAATATTTTCTGTCAGATGATAACTCAATGAATGCTAAATAGTAAATCTGGTTGCTTTTTCTGCTGTAATTTTCAGTTTGTTGTGGTAGAATTAGTATATTTCTCTCCTTATGAAAATCTTGTCAAGCCAGACATGGTGAAGTGTATTTTCAGATCAGCAGGCCAGTGACGCGATTTAGTTAAGAAAAAATCATGCCATCATGTTGTAGTCTGCCAAAAGAACACAGACAGTTACTCAGTACACAGCATCCACTGCTGCTCAAAACCTTATCTTGTCCTATTTATATTTTCACAAACTGATGTCCTGTTTAAGAGCTGGGTGAATATTGTATTTGCTTTTTAAACAAGCAAACAAAATTGTTCCAGCAGTGGCTATGCGCCTGTTGTGTTCATTTTCCACAGAAGTTTGAATGGTTGAGTTTTAGTGGCACAACTATTGAAAACAAAGGTCAAAGTTGCATATATGAATATTCACAGAAACCACATTTTAAATTCAGATGTGAGTTGTCTTCTGCTGGAAGTGCACTGTGCATGCAACAGGGAGCGGAAACAACTGACCAATCAGGACTAAGCAATGCAGCTTAAATTTCAAATGTTGACTCCTACATACTTGCAAGAACTATTTATGATCAATCGGCTAAAAAAAAGAATCTTTTAAAATTAGGATCACTGTTGACTTGAGTATATATCTTATTAATCTGGTCCTACGTTTTGTAGAAATCATCATATCTAATTAAAAAGTTAAATCAGTAATTAAGAAAGAAAGTTGTCATTTTGGTAGTCTAATAAATAGGCTATAGGAAATGCAGCTCCATCTGTGTGTGTAACAAAATAGGATTCTAACATTCTGACTGAAGAGAATGGAATTTACACAACTTGGAAAGTTTCCTGTTTTTCTGAGCTTAGAAATGGGACCTTTATTCTTGTGGTCTATAGGGATGGGCCTTTCAGATGGGAAATTTCAGTAACATAGCTTCCAATAATAGATAGTTATGGAATTAGTGACATAGCAAGATGTACTTGTTAAGCATAATGAAAGCTAAATTAATTTTTAATATGTATTTATATAATTTAAAGTTTAACTAATCACTTCAGTTTCTCTTTATTGTCATTATAAGCATTTATAACTCACCCATCACTGTGGTACTTGGATACACTTTATATGACTTAGATGAAAAGTGCAACTATTTCCCAGATATAACAAACTGTAGCAGCAATGTGTTTATAGCTCCCCTCCAGTGACACAATAGGATCATAAAACCAGTTTCCCCAGCCCTTTTAGGGTTCTCCGTCTGTTAGGGAATACTCGGGTGAAGTAGAACTTCAGTAGTATAAAGCAGCCCTCTTGCCAAAATTCTGGGCTGGCACAGATTGCCCTGTGATCTATGGTTACAACAGATGGGGCTTAAACCCACTTTTGTCTCCACTCCTCTCCCTCTGCTCCAAGACTCCCTGAAGCCCTGCACCCTCAAAGGATAATGATGCAAATAATCTTGCTTGTAGACTAGAGTTCCAGTCCTGGCACCTAGTGGGTGCTAGGGTTCCCTATCTGGCAGCTAGTGAAAAGCCTAGACAAAAATAATAGTTTTACAGGTCTCTTTCAATGTGGCCAGACTCCAACATAGATCATGTATTTCTGATGGAAGCTAATTTCAGAGGCCAATGTCTGAGGGTGTCTTGCTCCAAGTTCAGCTGGAGCATTGAAAAAAGAAGGTTGGTTTTTGAGGTCAAGATTGGGACCTTGATCATTTAAGGGTTTGATTGCTCTTCAGCTGTCACTACATTGAATTTCAGATGGCAGGCAGAGCAGAGCACAACGCTAATGTGCATTCACTGATTCACTTTGCTCATGTGATAAAGTATTTATGAACTAGCTGCACCTTCTCTGGCCTTATTAACATAGGCAGTTTTAGTTATGGGGCAGCCTGGGCATTTGCTCAGGACCCCACATGGGGAAGGGCCCTGCCCAAAGGGGTATGATGAATACCAGGAGCTGAAGCTGGGCTGAGGCAGTGTGTGAATCTCATGGCTGCCCACCCAGTGCACACTCATGTGGGTCATGGTGGGAGCAACTGGGCCAGGGAGCAACTCTGGGCTGCCAGCCAGCTGATGTGGGGGGCTGAGGGGGCATAAGTGGGTAGGAGAGTTGTGTGGGACTGGGAGCTGCTGGTAAGGCTGTGGAAGCAGCTGGGGTGGGGGCTAAGAAGGGGAATGCATGGGCCTGGGGAGAGAGAGCAGCAGTGAGACCCAGGGGCTGGTGGTGAGGCCAGGGGGAGGAAGGTGGAGCCAGATGGGGGATGTGGGCCTGGGGGTTGGCAGAAGCAAGGGTGCTGGTGGTGAGACCCGGGGGGGGGGGGAGGGAGGCAGCAGCAGGGGTTGGCAGCAAGGCCTGAGGGGAGGAGGCAGGGGGAAAAACTCAACGATTGGCTTCCCATGCAGCATGGCGGGGGCATCCTTGACTTTAGCTCAGGATCCCAGATTCACTAAGTCTGCCCCTGCTTATTTAATTTATGGCTTGTTAATTTTCAGCCCCTTGGCACAATGGGGAATCCAAGATATTAATTAAGAATGTCTGGTTGTGCTTAAGTTTTAGTCAGAGTTAAATTCCTTATATTTGTAAGCAAGGTCTAGACTAGAGGCTGGGGACTGCTCTTGCTTAGCAGCTAAGAGGGGAGCACTTGATTTGTATAGGCTTTGTATTTGCATGAGTACTCAGCATATTTTCACTGTATATGGATGAATCTGCCCAGGTGCTGGGCATAAAGGGAGATGGTATGTGTAGCTAATTCAGATCCTCTGAATCTGGTGTTTTAACTGAAGGGGAAAATGAAATAATGTCTTTTCCTAATATGCTACCCTTTGATTGTATAAACTGTGTTAGCCTTGCCTGACAGAAGTCACAATTAGCAGCACAGTACTCAGAGTGTGTGAACCTATTTTTCAGTCTTGTGAGAGAGAGAGGACGGTGGGGTTATCAATGCCTAATTCTCCTCCTTTCATTAAAAGATAGATTTAATGAGTCTTTGTTATGTTGATCAGAGAGCAGTCTCTGGTGTGTTAAAGGCTGAAATCACTGGAGCTGTGCTTCTCAATCTTTTGTGGGTTGCAACACTTGGCAGCCTATTGCAACCTCCAGTCTCCTTGGCTCTCTGTGATACACTTGCTGCTGTGTGGTGACATAGTAATGTGTCATGACACAGTTATTGAGAACCACTGCACTAGAGGGTTGAAATCCTAGGTAAGAGCTGAATGAA
The DNA here is from genome assembly GCA_007922195.1 of Podocnemis expansa. Classification (NCBI taxonomy): domain Eukaryota; kingdom Metazoa; phylum Chordata; order Testudines; family Podocnemididae; genus Podocnemis; species Podocnemis expansa. Next base: position 12,421,121 of record ML682038.1, read on the forward strand.
GCCAGAAGATGGTAGTGTGAGTGGTCTGCAGGCAGTGCTGGTGTGCAGTAGCCAGCAGTGTGAGCAGCCAAGCGGATGGTACCAGTGGAAGGTGTGAGTGACAAGCGGGCTGAAGTGAGCAGCCAGCAGGTGGCACAAGGTAGCAGAAGACAACTGGAGAGAGCTGGCTGAGCCTCAACCCCCTTTTTGAGAGGTGGATGCTAAAACTATGATGGTCAGTATGGGCGTAATGGGGAAGTGAAGGACAGGTTCTCCATACACTGGGGGTGGTGGAGTGAGTCTTGCTTATTGGGGGTTTGTGGGACTCCTGTCCTACACTGTATCTCCAAACCTGTGCTGGTTTTGGTATTGCCTCTGTGTAATCTCTTTATGTTACTATTAAAAATTTTGTGTATTACACTCAGATTTGTGCTTGCAGGAGGGAAAGCACTGCCCTTCTAGGGTGCCCAGGAAATAGTCTGTGATTTTCCAGGGGACTGAATGGGGGCTCAAGCTGTTTGGTGGTGTAACATTGTTTGGGAACCCCTAGATATTGCTGCCGTCTTGGCCTGCGGGAGGGTTAGATATTCATATTTTCCTGGGCCATTAATATCATTTAAATGTAGTTTTTGATTCAATGAATTAAAGCTCTTCTTTAAACTTTGTTTTTTCAATCTTTGGAGTAAAGTCCAGAGAGAGTCCCTGGAAAGTAGGGTGTGAACAAATATGTCTGTGATATCAGCATTAGGTCTTAAAAATAAAGATGCAAGTTTCCACTATGGCATTTTGCTAGCCTGTGCAGATGTGCCTGAAAATAACTGGTGGTGTACATATTTCAGGTGCAAAAACATGCAGGTATCTGACTAGTGTAGAATTGCTTTTACAGTTTTTTTTGGTAAGGGTTTAAACACAGTCCCACATGACATTACGATAGAAAGACTGGAGAAATGTGGGTTTCACTAAACTACTAAGTGGATACATAGTTGGTTAAACAACCACAATCAAAGGCTAACTGTTAATGGGATGATGTCAGATAGCAGAGAGGTCTCAAATGGGGTTCTGCAGGAATCTGTTTTGGATCTGGTGGTGTTTAACCTCTTTATACATGACCAGGATTTAGGAACAGAGTTCATCATACTGATAAAATTTGCAGGTGACACAAAGGTTTGGGCATTGCCAGTGCTTTAGAGGATAAGCTAAAATGCAGAAGAACCTTGTTAAATTGGAGAACTGTGCTATAAATGACAAAATGAAATTCAAAAAAGACAAAAGTAAAATGCTACACTTAGGGAAGAGAAAACAAATGAAGAAATGCAAAATGGGGAAAGCTGGCTTGCCAGCAGCATGGCTACAAAGGATCTGGGAGTTGTGTTGTGTTACAACCTCAACATTGTAATGGTGTTGCAATAAGGAAAAAAAATGCAATTTTAATTTGCATTAACAGAAGTATAGCATGCAAGTCACATGATACTGCCATTCTGCTCTGTGCTAGTTAGGCCTCAACTGGAGTACTGAATCCAAGTTTCATCACCAATGTCTAGAAGGGATGTACAGATCCAGAGGGGAGTGACAAAGATGATCAAAGGGATGGAATGCAAACTCTATAAGCAAAGGCTAGAGAAACTAGGTATGTTTAACTGGAAAAGAAGAGATTAAGGCGGAGGGGAGGGGACATAATTGTCTCAAATACATAAATAACTGCCATAAAATAGGAGAAAAAGATACTTTCTGATGTAGGGAGCAGGACAAGAGCAATGGGTTTAAGTTACAGCATACCAGATTTAGATTAAAACTCAGGAAAAACTTCCTGAGTGTAAGAACAATAGAACAGGCTGTCCAGTGAGGTTGTGGGAACTCTGTCATTAGCAGTTTTCAAAAGGAAGCTGAATAGCCATCTATCTTGGATGGTTTAGACACAACAAATCCCCACATCTTGGCAGAATGTTAATCATTAGATGAGCACAGCCATCTCTTGTAAGCCTATGATTCTAAGTTTGCCATTCTTGTACAAACATATGAGCTTATCATCTGTCACCAATGAGGACATGGGCATTGTGCCCTGTGGTTAGAGCAGGAGTCAGGCCTAGTGCTAGAGCGTGAGTCAGGAAGGAGAGCCAAGGCTCAAAGCTGGAGCCAGAGACCAGGAGCCAGACCTAAGGGGCAAAGTCAAGAAGAGAAGTTGTGCTAGAGCCAGAGGTTGGGAACTAGAGCTAAAGGTTAGGATGGTGTTATCTGGAGTGAAGCAACACTAGGAATAAGCAGGCACAGGTACTGCTGTAACCCATGTGCATAAAAAGGTGCAGTCTCTTTCAGGGATCCTTTATGGCTGGGTTATGTTGCTGGGCAGATTTTGCAGCCCAGAAACCAGAACCTTCTGGTAAGAAGGTGTGGGAGCACACTGAGCATGCTTAGCAGGTTTTATTGTTCCGCTGGACTTACATACCCAGGGAGAAGCCTGGAGAGGAGGAGACAGAGAGCTGCGGAGTACATCTGCTAAGGGACTTAGTGAAAGGGGCTAAGCAGGAGTGGACTGCAGGATGTTTTTTTCCCTGCTTTGGGCTGCTTTGCAGGGGAGTTGTCTGTAGTGGAACTGAGAGTTGGATGGCCAGTGACCTGATTGCATGGTGCTGGCTACACAGGAGGAAGAAAGGACTGCATGGATTCCAGCTGAAGATTCCTGCAGCCAGAGAAGATGAGGATTTGTTCTCTTTTGCATTCAAGCTTCAAGGACTTAAAAAGACTGCAGTTGAGATAAGGGTGACTCCACCTGAACTTTGGGACTTTTAGGTTTCTTACTGTTTTGTTTAAATTCATCATGTTTTCTTAGAATAAGGTTTGTTTAGTTAGTTAATAAAGTTCATTGTATGTTTATGCTGAGTGGTAGTTTAATGTGGGATGGGAACTCTGAGCAGTCTTTGCTGTGAGTCCTGAATAGACTGGATCCTGGCTCTCCAGCTGCTTTCTGCAGGGGTTTTCTCTGTGGGGCACTGGAGAGGGGCAGGTGAATGATTGTGGATGTGATAGTGTAACCTGCTAGGGTGCCCTCAAATGCAAAGACGTGGATTAGCCATTAACTGCTGCTGTGTTTAAGAGGAGGTCTGCTGACTTTTCCAACCAATCAGATGGAGTAGCCACTTAGGCAGCCTATTACAGGGGACCTGCTTGTTAGGTGGCCGGGAGACTGGCTGTGCTGCAGGCCCTGATTCCAGACAGCACCTGTCAAATCCATAGGCAAGAATGTGATCATGCAAAACAGATGCCATCTTTTGGAAATATAAGCCCTTTGCTAGGAGTGGGTAGAGACTTCCTTTTTGGGCAGGATAGTCTGTTACGGGTTTCTTGTGCCTTTCTCTGATAGAAGTCATTGTGTTACCAGTCATTCTTAAAAAGACAGGATGCTGCTAGTCTGAACCAGTATGCATATTCTCCAAACAGGCATATGATGACAATATGTTGCCCTTTTATGGCACCTTTCATCTAGAAATAAGCCTCACTTTAGAAATTGGATCAGGACAAGTATTACAAGCATGGGTCACTTACGTATTTAGTCACCTTTTGGATGGCACAGAGTAGCCACTCTCTAGGGCAATAAGACTTTCTAGGTGTAAAATGAAGAATAACCTAAGAACTGGGTCAGCTCAATGGACCATCTAGTTCAGTATTTTGTTCTTTGATAGTGGCCAATGCCAGGTGCTTCAATGAGGATGAATAGAACAAGTAAATCATCAGGTGACATCCCCTCTCCAATTTCAACTTCCATAAACATTAAGGTAGGCTGCATATTTCAAGAAACCAACTTGAAATTTTTACAGAACCATTGTGGTTACGTCCTCTACTTTGTCAGATCTTTTCTCACAATCCCTAACAACATACCAGATCTATTTTGGGTTATGAGTGAGCTCCTGAAACAGTAAGGCCTTGTCCGGATTATGCAGGTTTGTTGACAAAAATTAGCCTTCATTAACAAAACAGACCAGTGTACACACTACGCTCCCCTCTTTGTCAGCAAAACTGCCATGATTTGCCAATGGAAGAAAAACGCCTACAGGAGCATATGGCTTTTGTCAGCAAAGTTAAGGCAGCAGAATGACAGTGTGGACACTCTGGCCCCTTGGAGGAGGGGGAGGCAGCCACTGGTGCTTCCTAGTCCCCGATGGCAGGTGGTAGCAGCAGCTGGGAAGGGAAGCTCCTTGTTCCTATGGAGGCTGGAGGGCTGTAGTCAGATATCCTCCATCTCCAGCAGCAGTGGGTTGCCACTGGGGACAGACGATCTCCAGTGACCAAAGTCACACTACCACTGGGGGCAGGGAGCCTCAGGTGGCTGCAGCAGTGCTGCTGTGGGAACTAGAGGATCCTTTTCCTTGCAAGGGTGGGGGTTCCTCTCTCAGCTCCCCAACACTGCCTCTTATGTTGGTAGTGGTCCTAGTGAGGACGCACTTCACTGACAGAAGGATGGCTGTGTGGACACCAGCCACGGCTACAATTAGAGCATTTGCTGTCTGCTGGGAAAGCTTTTGCAGGCAGAACTCTCTAGGGCAGACATAGCCTAAGTGTTCCTTTGTGTTCACTCACTCAACAAGTGGAATACTTCTCATTATACATTAGGTTGATGAAAACTGGGAAACCACACCCAAAGGCATTCTAGCTACAGGTCAAATATTAGCATATAAATCTATTTTTTCAATTTTTTATTTGTTTGGAAGTGATTAATAGATTTTAAGGGGCCTATTAAGTCATCTAGTCTGTCCTCCGGTATAACTGTTACATTACAGATTATTATATTTCACCCAGTTACACCTGCAGGGAGTCAAATAACTAGTCTTTCACTAAAGCATGTGTTCCATAAAGGTATCCAGACTTGATCTGAAGATTTCAAGAGATGGAGAAGCTATTCTTTCTCTTGGTAGTTTGTCCTAGTGGATAATTACCTTCACTGTTAAGAATTTGTACCTTATTCATCATTTGAATTTTTCTGGATCAAACTTTCAGTCAGTGGGCCTTGCTATTCATTTCTCAACCAGGTTAAATTGCCTTTCAGAATTCAGAATATCTCCCTGCAAAGGTATTTGTATGGAATAATCAAGTTACCTCTTTGTCTTCTTTTCAGTATGCTAGATTGAGCTCTTTAAGTCTCTATGTTATGGTAAAAGACCAGCAGCTGGCTGGGATCAGGTGACTCAAGCTCATAGGACGTGGGCTGCCAGGCTATAAAATTGTAGTGTAGGTGTGGGGTTTGATCTTGAATCTACGCTCTGAGACTCTGTAAGGTGGCAGGTTTCTAGATCCTGGGTTTTAGCCTGAGTAGGGAAAGTCTACTTTCCTATTTAAGTATTGAAGTCTGAGCCCTATGAGCTGCATCTGTTGAGCTGCAGGTTTTTGGCACTGGGCGTTTTTTATTGTCTATAGACATGTTTTCAGTCTTAGCCATTTTTTCCACATCCTGTATAAGTCTTGTGATTCTTCACTGGACCCTTTCCATTTTTCTCATCTTCCTTAACCAAAACAAAAAAAAAAACCAAAAAAAACTGGACAGAGTATTTCAGTATCTCAGGTGCTTTTAGGTATTATGGTAATGAACATATAATTAAGCAAATAGAAGTAATAGAGATTTATAAGAATGTTCCAAATAAATTGGGGATCCAGATTTTGTTTCATTGAGGGTTGATATTGTCAGCAAAAGTGGCTAAGGAATTTTCATTAGTGGATTTTTTTTTTTTTGAAAGACAATGAGCATGGGAGAGGGTGCATGGGTAGAAAATATTTTTTTTTTCTTTTAAATGGAAATTTCACACACTCACAGAATCTTGTTTTTTAATTTTTTTGTAAAAAGGTTCATAACACCTATTTAACAGAAAATCCATTTTAAAATTTTCAAAGAGGTATTAATGTTTTGTTTACAAAAACTTTTTATTTTTTTTTTATTTTGAGGGGGTAAATGAAAATTGTTTTGGCAACATTTTCAGTAGAAATTGTTAAAAACAAAATAAAACCTTTGAAAATGCCAAAACAGGGTCCATATCAAATTCTGAGAAATGGAAACCAAATGTGAAATCTTTCATAATTGTTCCCTTTTCTTTTAAAGTATTATAGTCTCTCATTTGCGTTGTCAGAAACTGAGCATCATCTTCAAAGCTGTGTCTTCTGTGAGCTGGTTCCTTTCTGGAGAAATGGGCCATTAGGTTCTTGGGCTAGGGAAAGAGTGCTTGTAAAACCCCTAAAATTTCAATTTTTCTGTTTACCTATTGGAAAATTGGTAGAACTGAGGCAGGTATGAGTGAAGGGATGTTTGGGAAAACTAAAATAGAATGAAGAATAGAGATCGAGTAACACCATTAAGACACCTGTGTGAGTTGGGGATCATGTGAAGCTGCACCATTCCAAGGAGGCTCTTGAACAAACTTCCTCCCTGAGGTTCTCTGCTGTGAAGGCAAAGTAAGGTGGGGTACACCATCGCTTCCAAGGCTGAGCAATGCTACAGTACTTCACACCAATCTTTTTGCATCTCTCCATGCTCCTCTGGTTGTCCCCTAAATGCTTGGTTTGTGTTTGTGCCTAGTCATTGTCTGGCAGGAGGCAGAAACCTCATTCCCTTCTTCTCCAACTCCAGGTACACAAAAATAAGGGATATGAGAGTCCTAGATGTGATAAGAGAAAAGAGAGGGCAAAGGCTCAGCAAAGGAGAGGGACCAAACTAAGGGAAAAGGGATGGAACAAGAGAGAAGACATAAGAGGTGGCAGAAGTAAAGAATGTTTGAGATGAGGAGAAAGCATGGGGAGAGTGGAGGAGAATTTGAGAAGAGGAGATCGGTCGGACTAAAAGAGGTGCCTCCCCTCCAAAGAGGTAATCTAGTCTACTGAAGCATGCATTAGACCATAATTAAAGAGACCAGCATTCTCCTCCCTTCTCTAGTGTGCTTCACAATCTTGGGGAAGCCTTTGCCTTGCTTCCCAGTCTTTGTCTGTCTTGTTTATTTCAATTTTAAACTGCTTCTCATTGACTGTTTACACTGGAAAGTTAGTTCAAATTAAGGAGGCTTAATTCAAACTAACTTTTTGCCTGTCTACATCAGGCTTTCCTTAGTTCAAGCTAAGGAATTCTTAGTTCAAACTAGTAACTATCGGCACTTAGTTCAAACTAAGCCCTTAGTTTGTGCATTAGTTCAGACGAAGTCCAGTGGAGACTAGCACTAACCCTTAATTCGAACGCAGTAAGTTCAAACTAAGAGCAGTTAGTTCAAACTAATGAAGTGGACTAGTTTGAACTAACATTAGTTTGAATTAGTCCATGTTGTTAATTCAGACTAATAAGTTTGAGGTTAGTTTGAACTAACCTCGAACTTATTAGTTTGAACTAACTGCTCCTGATGGAGGCATAGTCATTGTGTTTGTACAGTGTCAAATACAATAGGGCGTGCAGTGCTATTATAATGTGAAGAATAAGAGATGAGAGAGAAAAACAGGAAGATTACAAGACTAGCAGTTAGGAACAGAAGAAATGTAAAAGATGGGGAAAAATTTGTGTCATAAAGATAGAAAAGACCATCATCAGAGGTTGATTTGAAATAATCAGGAATAAACTCTTCAGAACTATTTTTGTTTCTAGATAGTTGTGATATTTGAGCTTTTTAGTTTTATTTGACATCAATCTATTGCATTTTAAAATGCTATTTTTAATAAGTGCCTGATCCACTTTATATTGACATCAATGGGTGTTTTTTTCCTACTGACTTAAACTGGAATTAGGACAGGCTTTAAGGATCTGATTTAAACCCCCCACAGAAGTCAATGGGAGTCCTCCCATTGACTTCAGTGGGCTTTGGACCAAACGCTAAAGCAGTTTCTCTATTAATTTTTAGTAATAAGCTCTTATTGTGACTGCAAGCAAGCAACTGGAAGGGAACCAAGGCTCCTTGCATACTTCTTTCTGTTGTGGCAGGGCTGAGATGAGGGCAGAGGGAGGAGGTAGTGTACAAATCCCCAAAGAGCTTGTGCTCAAAATATAATATAGATGGATACAATAAAAAATGTGGAAGCCCAGGATAACTGATGATTATGAGAAATAGCCAAAAATGTAGGTAGTCTCCAGTGCTGAAAACACTGAAGCACACGTTTAGTTTTACTCTTGTTATCCAGTTGAAATTAATGTGAATAAATTTAAGTATGAGCATGATGTATTTGCAAAACTGGGTCTTAGAGCTCAATGAGCTGCTTTTTCCCCCCACAAAAAGAGGATCAAGCCTGCTAACCAGTGTATCACCATATGTACACTGAAACACTGTGATACATGTATTTTAAAAAACAAACAGTAAAACATATCATGTCTTAGAGTGGAGAATGGGTTAAGATTCTGGGTAGTTAGCTTTGGGTTTGATTACATCTGTTAGATGCTACAGTCTGGTTGTGTAACTGAGATAAAAGATGATTTGGAGAAATAGGAGTGGTAGATCAGGTAAAGTGAGAATGATAATGCCTTAATTTTAAAGCTTCTAGTAGAGCCCCTTGGATCTCATTCAGCTGATATGTTTTCACAATTTATTAAAAATCTGTCACTTCCTAGTACTTGATTCTAATAGTCAAATCTGTTGAAGGTTTTATAACATAGAGACAGTTGAATGTTTCTTTTAGTACTGTATGTCTCAGAAAAATAGAGGAGTTTGTAACTGCTAGTAATTTGTAAAATATTGTTTAAATTTTTATTACTAGTAACTACAATCATGGAGGATAGTTTTGTGAGGAGATAATTTATTAATGAGTTATTTGAGATACTAATATTTGAAGTTCCTTGGTATCACAAAGTGGAGGGATTATGTGTTTGGAGAATGTAAGACAGTTTTAAATAGTAAACGAGAGGGGAATTGAATGTGATATACAAAGTACAAAGTTTAGTTTACTGAAACATGCATATGTATAGGACTGAGTGTAAAATATAATTCAGTACTGTGCCCTTTCATGCATATTTCTTCCAACTATTTTCCCTATGCTAGGCAAGGTTTATGTACTTAGCCTCCCTACATGGTTTACACATGAGTAAACTGAGGCACAGATAGACTAAACTGTACTTCAACATGTGACTTTTAAAATGTTGCATGCAGTATTGTTGTAGCTGTAATGCAAGGTCCATGTTTCTTGTGCCTCAGTAGTTATAATGAATTCCTTCAGTTTCCAGTCAAAAGATACTTTCTCTGTCAATGCTGCAATCTCACCCTTGGATCATGCTGTGTTCATTCTGACTTGTGCATTACCAGCATTAATACATAACACCATTAATAGAAACTGCAACTGGAATTTAGTCAATAGCTGTTCATGAAGAATGATCCTCAGTAGAATCCAGCTTGTTTTCTTATAGCTGTATTTGCTACTGCATCATCAGTAATTCAGATTCTGCATCTGGAACCAAATCAACAATTCAGCAAATGATGCATTAAACAGAATAGCATACGACTAATTTCCCTGCACCTGTATTGGCTCTGCAATTCTGACTGGAGTGAAAAAGTAGCTGAAGCTTATTTTTTATCTGTTGAATAATCATATGTGACTCAGAATACATACAGGGAACCAATCAGCTGAGTAGGAAACTGTCACTTTTACATAGAGCAATCACTTTTCTGACCACATGTGTTCTGACCAAATCACAAAAATGAGTGGCAGAATCAGGGGAAAAAAATTTAATTTCCAGACTGTGATCTGATTTCTACAGAGTATTATTCACTTCCTTTTCTTACTCTGTATGTATATGGAAGTAAACAGTATTTTCACGATGTAACAGTATTTCATGATGTAAGAGTAAATGCTGCAGAACCAATCTATTTTGTTTTCAGAAGAGAAAGGAAAACTAGATATATGTATAGAACCCTGGAAGATCAAAACAGCCTGTCTTGGTCTGTAAAGGTCTCAAGAGAAAGCAAAAAATGTTGGAGAAATAAGAAAAATAATTAATTTGGAAGCAAGTTTTAATGATAAACTGGCAGAGTATCTCAAATCTGAGAAGTGGCTGGGTAGCAGTTCTGCAGTTGTATGTTTCATGATCTGGATGTATAACCAGCTCCTCTCTTATGTTCTTAGGTGCTTTTACACAGACTGAATTTGTACCTGCACCGAATTATGCTTATACTTGGATTAAAGGAACTGAAGCATGATGCTTGTTTTAGAGGAGAGAAAAACTCTTTTCCCTTAAACAAGGTGTTTTGAATGTTTTTCCACTTTTGGTTTTCTTGATGGAACATGTTTGTGCATCTGAAAATTAAACAAAAAGAGGAGGGGAGGAGGAAAGTGCATATGGGAAGATACTATAATGATAAAAGAAAAAGTATTGATAATGCCTCATTTTTTGGTCCTCATGACAATGTGGCATATAAAATTTTTAGAAAAAGGGAGACCTCTTGTGGTAATTAAGAGAAACATCTTTATACAGAGCTCAGAAAAGAATTTCATTATAACCACAGACCATCTAAATCAGTGATTTTCAAACTTTTTCCTTGGTTTTCTCAGTTGAAAAAAATCATTTGTACCCACCACCTAGCCATTACATCTTTGAGCAATGTGCTCCAGTCTTTTGGCGGGGGCAGCAAGGGGTGCCGCAACCCAGTGCTTGAGGGTCTGCCACCCAGTACTGGGTCCTGACCCTGTTTTGACAACCACTGATCTAAATTGGATACATTGCTGAGATCTGAAACCTGACATACTTGTGAAATAGTTTTGAGTCAGAAAAATGTTCTGGTCATTGATATGCAAAGCAAGTACTACACCCAGATTCAGAATCCCATATCTTGTTTTCTACCATAAAAAAAGCTTTTGAACTTAAACAGTGTTTACCCAGGCCAGGTGTGCAAATACAGATATGTTGCTGCTATGCTGATGTCTTAAATCTAGAAAGAAACTGAACGGTTAGGAGTGCTTGTGGCTGCATTAAGATTGTTAAACAAAACCAGAAGTGGTGGTGGGGATGGGGCATTATTTCCTTACTTGACCTTCTGTCCTTTTTTGTATTGGGTTTTGTGTGTGTATGCGTGCCTGTAGATGAAACAGCAGCTTTGTGGAATATACTTCTCCTGTCCAAATGTGTAATATTTTCTCTGAGATGATCTCAAAGCAGTTAATAAACATAAATGAATTGGGTGTAGGTAGAAAAGTAGCATCATCACCATTTTACAGATGGTGTAACTGAGGCACAGACAAATTAAATGTGTGGCCATGCTTAAAACAACCAATATCACCCGACTCCCAGCTTAGCTCTAAGATCATCATACATGTCATGCATATCTTTAATTCTCTTAATACAAGAATGTATATTACTCAGACTTACAGACTTTCGGGCCAGAGGTGATGGTCATGATAATTTAGTTTGACCAGCTTCACCTTGCAGGCCACAGAAATACACCCATTCCTGTAATAGGTTTATAACATCTTGCTGAGTTATTGAAATCCTCAAACTGTGATTTAAGGACCAAAAGTCTCAGAGAATTTAGTCTAGTTTAAGCCAGCAAGTGACCAAGGCCTCATGCTCTAGAGCAGTGGTTCCCAACCTTTTCTCCGCTGTGGCACACCTTGATACCTTCAATTTTTTTGAGGCACACCACAATTAACAACTCATGAATATTCAAATTAGCTCAGAATAACATACATATTTATGAACCATGGCACAGGGGTTTGGAAATGCTGCTGTGTGAGATGGCAGGGGTAGCAGAGCAGGGATGGCAAGAAAGGGGAGGTCAGGAGTTATTTGCAGTGGCAGGAGTGAGTATGGGGAGCACAGCAGGGCAGGGGCAGGGCTGGCGCAACCCAGTAAGCCTGGTAAGCATTGCAGGGGGTCACTGGCACCTGCTCTGCTTGCAGGGGGGCACCAGAAATGGTAGCACCATTCCTGGGCAGGGGTGGCCAAAGAGGACAAGGGCAGCCATGTGGGGAACAGCATAAAGGTGCCAAGAGAGGAGAGGGGAAGGGAGAACGGGAGGGGCTTTGTGGGGTGGCAGGGAGAACCTGGGGAGTGGGAAGGTAGGGCAGGGGAGCATGGCACAGCACCCACTTCCCCCTTTCTCCACAGTGGCTCCCTGCCACCCAGAAAAATCTTCACCCCACTGCTGCTCCATCCCACCCCAGTGGGTCCCGTTCTCCCCTTTGCCAGCCTCATGCTGCCTGTGGTGGACCTTCCCATCACTGCAGGGGTCAGAACTATCCCTCCAGCCCTCAGCTCAGCCCCCCCAGCTACACACCCTCTGCTACACATCCACTCCCACCCAGCTCTGCTACACACATACTCCCTGCCCCCCACAACCCCCAGCAACTCCCCTCAAAGCCCTTACCTTGGCTGTTTGCAGGCTGGCTGACAGGCTGGGAGCTGTTTACCTGTCACAAACTACTTTGTGGGGCTCCCTAAAGGGCTCACTATTGGCCCCCACTGCTACCTTCCCTGTGGCCCCAGTCCCCCCTGCAGCCCTAACCACCCCACACAACCTCCCAGGACTTCTTTTTTGTTTTGCTGAACTGAACTAACGTGACTATCCCTCTGGAACTCGTAAATTATTCTTGGATATGATATTTATAAAGATCTTCCCATTATGCAGCTTGTAAGTTGATCATCTTTCACTTAACATAAATGAGCTAATGCTGAACTACAAAGTTAAAATGAACATTTAAAATTTTTAAAAAAAGTATGAGCATTAATTAATAAATAAAAAATGGTAAAATTAATGATGGCTCAAATAACATACCACTTTCAAAATTTTGGCAGTCAAATATTACAAATGTTTCATATAGGCTTGGGTTTATGTGCACTAGACATTTAATACAAATTATAATAAAGTAAAAAAAAAAATAAAGGTTCCTAGTGTGTACCTATAAATGAAAAACACCAAATTTCAGTGAAATTCTCTGAAGTACTCAAGTTTATAAGACTCTTGCCCCCTCAAAAAATAGTAAGTACAGAAGAAGCTAAAAAATTTACTTACAAAAAAAAATGATACAGCACAGACATCACACACAGCTGTAATGATTGTCTAAAAGGGCACCACTGTATTTATATGTAGCAGCCTATACGGACCTACCTGGTAAACTGATCTAACCAAACCCAAACTAAAAATTGTCACAAAATCAAAGGAAAAGGCAAAAGAACAGGAAAAAAAAGAAAAGGAAAGGAAAGGGCAATATTTCACAAAATTAAAAAATGGCAGAATAAATGGCCACAGTGAGGAATTAAAAGTTGAGCTCAAGGGCAAATTCCTACTATTGTGCTGTCTGTTGTTTGCTCCTGCTTTTTTAGCATGTCTGTGTAAAGGTGATGGGCAGATAATGGTGAAATCTGCAATTTAGATGAAGCACAGATCCTAATGATAGTTTGCCTTGATGAGCCAAGAGTGAAAAGTGCTTAGGCTTCCACCCCTACTAGCTGTTTGGCGGCCCTGCACAGCCCACATGGCTGGGCTGAGCAGGGCAGGGCTGGAGCTCTAACTCTAGCTCTCCCAGATTCTCACAGCACACTTTGGGTGGTGCCGCAGCACACTGGTTGGGAACCACTGCTCTAGAGGATAACACCCCCCCACCCCAGGGTTTCTAGTAATCTGACCTGTGAGAAAATTCTTTTCCAATTCCAAATTGAGGCATGTGGGCATGACTTAACAAGCCAGAAACCAAATAAAAGATTCTTTGTAGTAAACTCAAAGCCCTTTCTCTCTAGTGTTATGTCTCTGGCCCAGTGCTGTCCTGAGGGAGGGGCATGGCCCAAAGTCAATCAGCCTGTCAGGGTCCCTGCCCTCCTGCACTGGGATGGGGGTGGGAGGCCCAGAGGCTAGGCTCTGCTCTCCTGCCCACCCCAGCGCTGACTGGTCTGCCTCAGGGGCCTGGCTGGGGTGGCCTAGCGGTCAGGCTTCATGCTTCTGCTATGCCCTTTGTTTTTGACATGCTGCCAAAGGCAGTGGGGAGACAGTGGTGTGGGGCCCATGGAACCACAGGGCCTGGGATGGTCACTCCACTCACCCTCCAAGGGCAGCCTTGCTCTGACCATGGAAGATACTTGCTAACAGCAGTCATGGATGGGCCATATGCTGTTGATTGTAGCAATCTCATCATACCATCCTTTCCGTAAATTTATCAAGATCTCTCTTAAAATAACTTAGGTTTTTGGCCACCACTGCTGACTTCGGAAGACTGTTACAGAAAGTCACTCCTCTGATGGTTAGAAACCTTAGTCTAATTTCAAGCCTAAACTTACTGATTGCTAGTTTATATCCATTTGTTCTTGTGCCAGCAATGGCCCCTAAGTAACTTCTCTCCTTCCTCCCTTGTGTTTATTCCTCTGATGTTTGCTTTCTATACATACATATCACCTCCTAGCCATCATTTTTTTAGGCTAAACAAGCCAACCTCCTGAAGTCTCCTCTTGTAAAGTAGGTTCTCCATTGCTCAGATCAGTCTAGTAGCTCCTCTCTTGACCTGTTTCAGTACCAATTCATCTTTCTTAAACATGGGAGACCAGAATTTCACACTTTATTTTTCCAGATGAAGTCTCACCAGTGCCCTGGACAATGGTAATACTTCCCTGTCTCACACTTTGCCTAATTCATTCTAGGATTGCATTGGACTTTTTCACAGCTGTATCACATTGGTGGCTCATAGTCATACCATGACTGGGTAATTCACCAAGATCTAGCTTCTCCTCTCTCACTGCAACTGATATATTTGCAGCTTATTGCAAAGATTCTTATTATTTGTTCCTAAGTCCTTTATACTATAGATCTCATGAAAATCTTACTAGCAAATTCCTACTTTTTGTTTCATGGTCAGTAATGAAAATATCAAGTAAGATTGGTCCCAAGTCTAATTCTTAAGAAATTCCACTGGTAACCTCACCTCAGCCTGAGAGCTCACCTTTCAGCACTATGTGTTATAAAATCATAGAAACTGGAAGGGACCATGACAGGTCATAGAGTTCAGTTCCCTGCACTCATGGTAGGACCAAGTACCCCCATTAAACCATCTCTGGCAGGTGTTAGTCTAACCTGCTCTTAAAAATCTCCAATGTAGGACATTCTTACACATTAACCTTACTCTCAAGAATCAAAAGGTATTAATCATCTTTTTCAATTTAACTAATAATTTCCCAAGTGATACTATTATATGTTTTACTGAAAGGCATTTTCCTTTGTTTAGAACATCAGCTATATTTTCAAAGAAAGAGATCATCCGTTATGATCTGCCTTTTGTAAAATGATGTTATATGCTATAACAATTGCCTTCTACCTCTATATCCTTAAAAAGACTCCCTTAAAATTTTGTTCTAAGACCTTGAATATGATTGAGATCAAACTAATTGGCTTATAGTTTCACAGAACGTATTTTCCTTTGTAAAAATATAGGTATTTTATATGCAATTCTCCAGTCATAGGTTGCAGCCTGTGAGTTTATGGATTCATTAAAAATACTTGCTATTGGGTTTCAAATTTTATGTACCAATTCCTTTAATATTCTTGGATGGAGATATATGAGCCTCCTGATTAGGTCTCATTAATCTGTTTTGAGTTTGACTTTCACCTCTGATGTGGATATCCATGTTGCTTTTAGCCACCCTGCCATTAGCTCCAAGATCTTCATTACCCTTATTAAAAACAGAGCTTAAGTATTTGCTTTGGTGCTGGACCATACCTAGATTATCTTTAATCGCTATACCATTCTCCATGTTTAGTAGTCCCACTTCTTTCTTTTTTTATTCTTTTTATTTGTATGGCTAAAGAACCTTTTACTACTGGGCTTTAATTTCTTTTTCAAAGTCCAACTCTGCTCGACTTTTGGTCATTCTTACTTTTACATGTTCCAACCACCAAGGGGTAGCTTTTCTTGCTGGACTGTCCTTTCATCCATTCCTTGTAGTTTATCTTTTAATAATGTGTTTGAGATGCTTGTTCATCCAGTTTGGTTCGACACTTCCCTACAGATTTTTTTTCCCCTTGCTTGGGGTGCCTGTTTCAGATAGCTTTTGCAACTTTGATTTAATGTAATTTCAAGCCTCTTCCATGTTCAGATCCTGGAGTTCTTCTTCGAGCAGCTGCTCACATGCATTCCACTTGGGTCCACATGCGCCGATGTGTCCAGCTGCCAGAAAGCTTTTGCCCTTAGTCTGACCTCCCGGGCAGTAGCGGCGCCCCCTAGAATGGCGTGCAACCACCCCTTGCTAGCCGGTGCTGGTCTTCCTCTCCCCTCAGTTTCTTCTTTCCGTCATTGGTGTCGGTTGCCGGTTCGCTGTGGTTCACGTGCCCAGACTCTTGACTTACCTGTTTGTTCAGTTCTGGTTGTCCTGTTGTTGGTAGTTGGTTTAGTTAGTTAGTTAGTTAATTAGTTAGTAGTTTAGTTTAGATAAGTGTAGAGGGGATGCCTCGTTCGCCCGGCTTTAAGCCATGCGCCGCCTGTGGCAGGGCGTTCTCCGCGAGCAACCCCCATGACCAATGTCTAAGGTGCCTGGGAGAGGCACATTGCGCGGACAAGCGTAAGCTCTGCAGAGCCTTCAAACCCTGCACTAAAGAAGACCGGGATGCCAGGCTGAAAGCCCTCCTCGTGGAAGCCGCACTGGCCCCGGCTCCAGAGTCTGAGAACGTGCCCCAGGTGGGGACCCCTACCACGCCTGCGTGCCTTGACCAATCGGCACCAGCGGCACTGTTGCCATGGGGAGAAGCCCGTGTGGGTCAGGATCATAGCAGCCCCGAGGGGGCTGACTCTCCCTTGACCCCGGGCTGTTCGAGAGTGGAGCCGGTGCCCGCTCCATCAACGCCAGAGGCATATGAGGCGGCAAGGGCCCTGGCAGCCTTGCCTTTGCCCCTATCCCCACTGGATATCTGGTCCTGACCACTGTCAGGAGGAGAGCCGCCCCTGCTCTCCCCGGAGTGGCACCAAGCAACCCGCCCACCTGCGGAGTGAACTGTCAGCCTGCCCGCGGAACCATCGGTGTGGTGGCGGTGGCGCCATAGGCGTTCAGAACGTGTGGGCCACACAGAGGCAGGGTCTAGCCCGTCATTATCATTGGGGCATGCCCCATGCCGGGGCAAATCTTCTAGGTGGCACAGGACCCTACCTGGCAGGAGAAAGTGGCGCCGGTTCTCCTCAACATCATCTTCTTCCTCAGCTCCTCAGCACTGTATAGGGCAGCAGAAAAGGGCCTGGTACTGCTGCCATGGCTCTTCTCCTCATTGGCAAGGGGACTCCCAGCATGACTCCCCGGAGGGATCCCACCCGGGGCAAGAATCTTCCTCTTTAACCCAGGCCAGGCATGAGAGGCGTTCTGCCTGGTCGGAAAGGCCTTATGGTCATACGATTGTAGGGTTTCGCCCTCTTTGTCATCTCTCTCATCTGGCCACCCAGGACCTGAGGCATCAGCCCAAGGCAAGCAGGTCTGGGGTGACCCTCCCACTGCGCCATCCCAGTGACCTAGCCAGCAGTTGATGTGCACGGACGAACTGGTGCCGCAGGATCTGGCCACACCCACTGATGATTTTAGAGCACATCAGGACCTGCTGCGCAGATTAGCATCAAATCTCAGCCTGCAGGCAGAGGAGGTGAAAGACGGCTCAGACTTACTGTTCAATGTCCTGTCATCCCCGGGAACCTCGCGGTTGGCTTTGCCCATGCACGAGGGAGTTCTAAAAATTGCGAATGCAGTTTGGCAGACACCTGTGTCAGTGGCAGCCACCCACAAAGGGGCTGAGAAGAAATATTACGTTCCAGCGGGCCCCTTTCAATACCTGTACTCCCACCCCGAGCCATCTTCTCTAGTGGTGGAGGCCGCCAACCAAAGGGAGCGCCAAGGCCAGCCAGTGGTGACGCCGCGAAATAAAGATGCTAAAGCGCTCGATGCGTCTGGTAAAAAGATTTATTCAACAGCAACTATGCAGCTTAGAATTGCAAATCACCAAGCCCTGCTGGGTCGGTACAATTTTAACTTGTGGCGCTCGCTAGCGCGCTTCTCGGACTCTCTGCCCCACAACAGACGTTTGGACTTTAACACTATTCTGGATAAGGGGTCTTTGTTGGCGAAAGCAACTTTACAGGCCGCCTGGGATGCCGCCGACTCAGAGGGACGGGCAGTCGCGTCAGCAGTGTGCCTGCACCGTGTGGCCTGGCTCCAGGTTTTGGGTCTCCCCCCACCGGTACAACAATCAATCCAGGACCTCCCGTTTGAGGGTCCCTCATTGTTTTCTGAAAAGACGGACACTAAATTGCATGGGTTAAAGGACTCCCGCTTGATGTTGCAGTTCCTAGGCCTCTGCTCGTCGCAGGAGCCCCATCGCCGGTTCAAGCAAAAGTCTTGGGGCCAACCCTTCCAGCCACGCCAGTCTTTCTGCCCCTGCTCAAGACCCGGAGATAAGGAAAGGGCAAGACCCACGCGGGCTGGACGAGCTGGCTCCCTGTCTAGATTTATGAGACCCAACCAGGCACCCTCCTGGCAGCCAGCGGAGGTGTTTTGACATAATACCCAAGGACGGTGATCTACTCCCCTGGGCTCGGACCTTCCCCATCCCACCCTTTCGCGACCGACTCTCCTTCTTCTTCCACGAATGGGCCTCAATCACAACAGACCAGTGGGTTCTGAGGACCATTCTTCATGGCTATGCCCTGCAGTTCTGCGCAGGACCTCGTGGATGCCGTCCCACCCCCCAGTCCCTCTTGCGGGATGCCATGCACAAGCAGCTCCTGAATGAGGAGGTGGGAAAGCTTCTGGGGCTTGGCGCCATAGATCTGGTCCTGAGAATGGAGGAAGGGAGAGAGTTCTTCTCCCGCTATTATTTTCTGATCCCCAAGTCAAAGGGAGGCCTCCGTCCCATCCTGGGCCTTTATGGCCTAAGCAGATTCCTCAGGAAGTTAAAGTTTCGAATGGTCACCCTCAACCACATTATCCCTTCTGTAGACCCCGGGGATTGGTTTGCCGCCCTCGACCTGCAAGACGCAAGACGCCTATTTCTATGTATCGATTATACCCGGTCACAGGAAGTTCCTGAGGTTCACTGGGGCTCCCGCCATTTTCAGTTCATGGTCCTCCCGTTCAGTCTGGCGCTGGCCCCGAGAATATTCACGAAATGCATGGCGGTAGTAGCAGCCGCCCTGCGAAGGAGAGGGTTCCAAGTCTTTCTTTCTTGGACGACTGGCTACTCAGAGGGAGGATGAGGAGCCAATTGTGGGTGGACATCCATACAACCCGTGTTCTGTGCCACTGCCTAGGTTTGGTAATAAATGAACAGAAGTCAGTTCTGTCTCCCTTCCAAAGGATAGAATTTATCTGGGCGTCCCTGGACTCTGTCCAGGCCAAGGCTTCACTGCCGCCGTCCAGGTTCGCTGCCATAGCCGACGCCATTGCCACCCTCGAAAGGGACACCATCACCACTGCCAGACAGTGCATGAGGCTTCTGGGACACATGGCAGCAGCTACACCAGTGGTCCGCCTCACCTGCCTCCACCTTCGACCGCTGCAGCTGTGGCTCCGGTCGGCCTTCCACCCCAGCAGGCACCATTGGGACAAAGTGGTGTGGGTTCCAAATCACATTCTTCAAGAGTTGGCGTGGTGGAGGGACCCAGAGGCGGTGATGGAAGGAATCCCCTTTGGCTCAGCAACCCCGTTGGTATTGCTGATATCGGACACCTCCGACATGGGGGGGGGGCCATCTGAGCTCTGGCCCCAGCACCCAGGGAACCTGGGCGCCGGCAGAGATTCCCCTCCACATCAACATAAAAGAGCTGCAGGCAATAAGGCTCGCCTGTGCAGTCTTCAGGGACAATCTGCGCGGCTGCTTTGTGGACATCCTTACGGACAATATGACTGCCATCCACTACATGAACCATCAAGGGGGTGCCCGTTCCTCAGCCCTGTGCCACGAAGCGACTTGCCTATGGGACTTGGTGATTAAAGCACAGTTTCCACTTAGTGGCCTCTCACCTCCCAGGAGTGAGGAACAGTCAGGCAGATCGCCTGAGCAGGTACTTCTATTTGCAGCACGAGTGGTCCCTTCACCCCAAGGTGGCGCAGTCCATCTTCCACATCTGGGGTCTTCCCTGAGTGGACCTCTTTGCGACTTGGGAGAACAGGAAGTGCCGGCTGTTCTCTTCCTGCAAAGGCCTGGAACGGGGCTCCCTCCCGGACGCACTCCTGCTGGACTGGTCGAGCGGTCTCCTGTACACCTTCCCCCCGTTTCCACTTCTGCATAGAGTCCTCCTGAAGGTGAAGAGGGAAGTCATCCTAATTGCCTCGGCATGGCCTCGCCAGCACTGATTTCACCTCCTGGACAAGCCGTCAGTAGCCCCATTGCGAGAGCTCCCCCACAGGCCTGACCTGCTGTTGCAGGACAAGGGGCGCCTCCTCCATCCAAATCTGGCTTTGCTCCATCTGACTGCCTGGAAGCTCAGTGGCTGAACGTGGAAGAGCTGGCCTGCTCGGAGGACGTGAGACATATCCTGCTGGGTAGCCGGAAGCGATCCACTTGGCACACCTATGAGGCAAAGGGGAAGCGTTTCGTGGGCTGGGCACGGGGAAAAGGGATGGATCCGCTAGGGGCGCCCATCCAAGTCATTCTGGACTACCTTTGCTTCCTGAGCCAAAAAAGCCTGGCCTCGTTCTCATTGAGGGTACACCTGGCGGCCATCTCTGCTTTCCACCTGCCTCTGGAGGGAGGCCGAGTCTTTTCACACCCAATAGCGGTGTGTTTCCTAAGAGGACTGGACAGAGCTCTCCCAAGAGCAAGAGCTCCCACCCCTCCAGTGGGACCTCAACTTAGTCCTCCGCATGCTCTCCGGCCCGCCCTTCGAACCCATGGCCACGTGTCCCCTCACCATCCTCTAGCAGAAGGTCGCCTTCCTGGTTGCCATCACGTCAGGCAGGAGGGTGTCGGAGCTTAGGGCTCTCTCATCCGAACCGCTGTACCTGGTGTTCTTCAGGGACAAGGTGCGCCTTTGACCGCATCCGGCCTTCCTTCCAAAGGTGGTATCCGACTTTCACTTGAACCAAGACATTTTTCTACTGGTGTTTTTTTCCCAAGCTACATGTTTCAGAGGAGCAGAGGCTGTGGCACTCCGTGGACGTCCGCAGGGCTTTGACCTTTTACATCAAAAGGACAAAACCTTTCTGCAAATCGACACAGTTATTTGTAGCTATAGCGGAATGGTTTAGGGGCAACCTGGTGACTTCGCAAACGATCTCGTCTTGGATGGTGGCCTGCATAAGAGAATGCTATCGAATCGCTGGGATCCTGCCTCCTGGACCCATTAAGGCCCATTTGACTAGAGCACAGGCGGCGTCAGCAGCTTTCTTAGCCTGTATCCCTATCCAGGATATTTGCCGGGCAGCAATGTGGGCTTCGGTCCATACTTTCATCTCCCACTACGCCCTGGTGCAACAGACAAGAGGTGACGTGGCGTTTGGTGAAGCCGTCCTCTGCGCCAATAGATCGTAACTCCGCCTGCCGTCCAAGGTAAGGCTCGCTGTTCACCCAAGGGTAATGCATGTGAGCAGCTGCTCGAAGAAGAAAAAGGACAGTTACTTACCTGTAACTTCTGTTCTTCGAGATGCGCTGCTCACATCCATTCCATGCCCGCCCTCCATACCCGCTTTGGAGTTACCGGAAAGAAGGGACTGAGGGGAGAGGCGGAGCAGCAGCGGCTAGCAAGGGGCAGTCGCACGCCACGCTAGGGGGCACCGCTGCTGCTCCTGGGAGGTCAGACTAAGGGCAAAAGCTTTCCGGCAACTGGACACATCGGCGCATGTGCACTCAAGGGGAATGGATGTGAGCAGCGCATCTCGAAGAACAGAAGTTACAGGTAAGTAACTGTCCTTTTTCTTCTGTCCACTCCACTTCCCTAGATTATTCCTTTGATGTTAATTTCAGATCTATTTTAGTTTATCCTTCCATTTAGATGAAAATGAATTAATTCATGATCACTCAAGCTATTGTGGACATGTTAGATATATATCCACCTAAAAGACATTTGCTTTTCTAAAGTATTGTACATGCGTCTTACAAATTCATTAGCATTTTTTAACTTGAGATACTGTTCATGTAGGAAAACAATTTTCTTTGTGCTTTACTAGAATTAATATTGCATATTAATTTCTAAATGTGAATGTTTTTCATACTAATAAATCTCTGTTGCTTGGAGGGTAGGTCCATTAGGTATATTATGCCTCCTGGGCTTCACTCAGGTATGTGAACAAGATACACTAAGGGAAGAATTTTCTGTTTCCCCGATGATAGCTCATGCTCAGATTTAGTTAAATAAAACAAAAATTCATTTTTATTGGTTGTTAATAAAAAATCCACCCAGTGGTTCCTTGAAGTCAATAAGAGTACTCATGTGATTAAAACAAGTTTGATGGCCCTTCTAAAGACAAACAGATTTATTTATTGCAAATATCTGACAAAGTGGGATTTTCTTCCACAAAAGCTCATGTGATAGATAAATTTGTTAGTCTTTAAAAGGGCCACTAGACTTCTTGTTTGTTTTGCTGGACTAGACTAACTTGGCTACCCCTTTGGGCCTTGGTGTCATGTGATTAAAGTTAATCATAGGCATGTGTTTACAGATTCAGACTGTAGGTATTAGCACAGCTAGTCATTGTAACAAAACCCTTAATAAAAGATAGGAGCAGCAATGTTTAAACAGGACCTGATCTCCATTCTTTGTACATCCAACATTTTCATAGTGTAAATGGCTGTTTAATGAGAGTTTGAAAGGTACAAACAATACAGTACAGGGTTCTCTTATGGATTATTTTAAAAGGTTCAAAATGACTTTGATTTTTTATTCAAATAAACAAATGATGCCTCATTTCCTGCAAAATTTGAGAAGAAACTGGACAAAAGACCAAGTACTGCAGACAGAGACTTCCTCAGTAGACTTGATATGCTCCTTATTTTTCAGATTAAAAGGAAAATTCATAATAGTGAAGCCTTCAGAAAGAATTAAGGATACTTAAAGGAGGAGGGCTTTAAACTAGGTTTGAATGAGGAAGGTAACCAAAGCCCACATGTAAGTCAAAACCAGGGAGATCTGGGGGAAGGATTGGAACATGGGGGGAGCCTGAACTGTAACAACAGGGATAAAAGAGAGACTAGTCAGAATGGTATGTGGGGATATCAAATCAGTATCTGAAACATTTGTATACTAATGTGAGACATATAGGGAATAACCAGGAAGAACTCAAAATGCTAGTAGCTAAACAGTTATGATGTAGTTGGCATCACAGAGACTTGGTGGGATAATAGACAACTGGAATATTAATGTAGCAGAGTGTATAGCTTGCTTAGGAAGGATAGACAGGGAAAAGGGAGGTAGTCTTGCCTTGTATATTAAAAATGCATATGCTTGGACTGAGGTGGAGATGGAAATAGGAGACAGATGTGTTGAAGGTCTCTGGGTAAAAATAAAAGGAGTCAAAAGCAATGGTGATATCATGGTTGGGGTCTGCTACAAGGCACTTAATGAGGAAGAGGAGGAGGTGGATGAGGCTTTTATTCAGCAATTAACAAACTCATCCAAAGCACAGGACTTGGTGTTGATGGGTGACTTCAGCTACCCAGACGTCTGTTGGGAAAATAACACTGCAAGGCACAGATTATCCATCAAGTTCTTGGAATATATTGGAGACAATTTTTTATTTCAGTAGTGGAGTGGTTGTACCCGACTTGATTTTGACAAACAGAGAGGAACTGCTTGAGAATTTGAAAGTGGAAGGTAACTTAGGTGAAAGAGATCATGAAATGGTAAAGTTTGTGATTCTAGGGAATGGTAGGAGAGAGAACACCAAATAAAGATGGTGGATTTCAAGAAGGCAGAGTTTAGACAAAACAAGGAGTTGTGTGGCACTTTAAGACTAACAGATTTATTTTTTGCATGAGCTTTCATGAGTTTAGACATTCAGGGAGTCAGTAGGTAGGAACCCATGAGAAACTTGTCTAAGAGGAAAAACGACTGAAGACAGTTGGCAGGTTTTCAAAGTGACAGTATTAAAGGCACAAGAACAAACTATTCCAATGTTCAGGAAGAACAGGAAGTATGGCAAGAGACCACCTTGCCTTATCCATGTGATTTTTTCAATCATTTATTAAAAAAAAAAGAGAGTCCTACAAAAAGTGGAAACTTAGACAAATCACAAAGGATGACTATAAACAAATAATGGTTATGCAGAGGAAAAGTCAGAAAGGCCAGGGCATAAACTGAGATCAAACTAGCTGAAGGCATAAAGAGTAACAAAATTTTTTTTTTAAATACATTAGAAACAAGAGGAAGACCAAGGGCAGTGTAGGTCCATTATTCAACAAAAAGGGAAAAACAATAACAGAAGATGTGGAAACGGCAGAAGTAGTAAATGATTTCTTCGCTTTGGTTTTCACTGAGATGGTTGGTGGTAACTGGATGCCTGATATCAGGGGTGTCGCTGGCACCAGGCATACAGGGCTCAAGTCCCAGTGCCAGAGCCCTGGGTTCACCACAGCAGTGGCTGCAGTGGTGGCAGGCTTATGGTGCTCGAGCCCTGAGTCCTGGTACGCAAGCCCAGGGATCTTTTCCCAGGCCAAGGGCGCTTCTGCCTGAGATAGGAGAGAGCACTAAAATGGGATAGGATCAGAAGCTAAATTAAGGAAAGAACAAGTTAAAAATAATCTAGACAAGTTAGATGTCTTCAAGTCACCAGGGCCTGATGATATGCACCCTAGAATACTCAAGGAGCTGACTCAGGTGCTATCTGAGCCATTGGTTATTATTTTTTAAAAATCATGGAAGCCTGGAGAGGTCCCAGAGGACTGGAAAAGAGCAAATATAATGCTCATCTATTAAAAGGTAAATAAGGACAAACCAGGGAATTATAGACCAGTCAGCTTAATCTCTGTACTAGGAAAAATAATGGAGAAAATAATTAAGGAATCCATTAGCAATCTAGAAGAGCATAAGGTGTTAAGTGATAGTTAACATGGATTTGTCAAGAACAAATTGTGTGAAGCGAACCTGATGGCATTCTCTGGTGGGGTAACAAACCTTGTGGATAGAGGGTAAGTGGTAGCTGTGGTTTATCTAGACTTTAGTAAGGCTTTTGATACAGTCTTGCATCACCTTCTCATTAACAAACTAGGGAAATACAGCCTGGATGGAGCTACTATAAGATGGGTGAAAAATTGATTGAATAACCACTCCCAGAGAATCGTTATCAATGGCTCACAGTCATGCTAGAAGGGCATAATGTGCAGGGTACCACAGGGATCAGTTCTGGGTCTAGTTCTGTTCAGTATTTTCATCAATGATATAGATCAGTGGTTCCAAACCTTTCTAAGGCTGGGGACCTGCTTGAAGGCAGGAATAAAGTGTGTGGCCCACTGTTTTGAGTGAGGAGCTGCTGCTGTGCGGCAGTGCCTCTGAGCTCCGAATCTGGCCCGTGCAGGGCAGAATGTATCCCGGGGAGCTGCTGCAGCCATGGCCCCCTTCCCAGAGCTGGGTAGCTGGGGAGGCGCCATGGCCATGGCCTCCTCCCTTGAGCTGGGGAGGCCCCATGACCATGGCCCCCTCTCCTGAGCTGGGGAGCTGGAGAGCCGCCATGGCCATTGCTCCCTCCCCAGAGCCAGGGAGGTGCCACAGCCATGGTCCCCTCCCTGGAGCAGGGGAGCTGCCATGGCCCCCTACTCCATGTTCCCTTCCCAGCCGCCCATCTGTTCTCCTTCCCTCCCTTCTCACTGGCTCCCCATCCTCAACACCCCCCTTACAGTCCACCCCCCCCCCTTGCATGACCGTTAGAGCTGGGGACACCTGGCTGCCCCCCCCCCGGCTACTCTGAGCATGCTTTGTATGCTCAGGGCAGGAGTTTTTAAAACTCTTAGCCTGGGGGAAGCTTCCTGCTGGCAGGCCGGAAGCCTGGGTGTCCCTGGGTACGCCACTCAGGAAAGACCAATCCATTGCACGTATACGAAATGGGCAATTACTGCTTAGGAAGGAGTACTGCAGGGAGGGATCTGGGTATTATAGTGGACCACAAGCTAACTATGAGTTAACAGTGTAATGCTGTTGCAAAAAAAGCAGTTTCCAAAGGGATAACCGTGTTAGTCTAGTCCAGTAAAAAAACAACAAGCAGTTGTATGGCACTTAAAGACTAACAGATTTATTTTTTGCATGAGCTTTTGTGGGAGAAAATCCTGGATTTCTCCCACAAAAACTCATGCGAAAAATAAATCTGTTTAGTCTTTGAGTGCCATACGGCCCCTTGGTTTTTTCTTAACAAACTGGCCCTTGTTGACTGAAGCTTATAACTATATGTAAAGATGGGGTACACAACACAAACGCTTTCTAGGTAGGGAGTAACTTCTGGGCTTTGGGGCAGACTCTGCCCTACAGTTTGTGGCTTATTCTAAAGCAGGGGTCTCAAACTCAGATCACCACAGGGGCCGCATGAGGATTAGTATGGTAGCCTAAGGGCCACTATAGTGAAACCCTTTCTTACAATAATATTGCAGGTATCGGTAACGATCGTGTCATCGTGGGCCACAGGAAATAACTTTGGGGGCTGCCTGTGGGCCATGTGTTTGAGACCCCTGTTCTAAAGCAATGTCTGATTTGAAAGAAGTCATGTTTCCAAGAATTTGTCTCTCTCCTTCTCCAGCCACCTCGCTTATAGTCACTGAATCAGCTGTCCGGGAGCCGGCAGCTGCTTTGGGTTTCAGGCCACAGGGGGGGCGGCCGGCGCAGGGATGCTCTGGCCATGGGGCAGCAGCACAAGCCGCCACAGTCTGTGCCCCCCACGCTTTGCCCCCGTCTCCTCCTTTCCACCCGCTAAGCTCCCCCGGCTCTGCCCTCCGCCCCACGCCCATCCGCGGGCGGCGTGACGGAGCATGCTCCGAGCCCGGGCGCCGCGGAGCCGCCTCCCGCCCTCCGCTCTCCGCCCCGGGCTGCGGCTGGCTGGGAGGGAGCGATGGCGGCGGCTGATTTAATCCTCTACCACTGGACCCACTCCTTCAGCTCCCAAAAGGTGAGTTGCTCCCCGGGGTGCCGGGATCAGCACCTGGACAGATCCCGGGGCCGCCGGCGGAGCGCTGCCTAGGCGTGGCGGGGCCTGGATCCGGCTAGGCAGGCGATGGGGAGTGGCGAGGCCACCCGGCTTGGCTTGGTAGGCAGGGCCCTCTCAGGAGCTGGCAGCATTTGGAAAGGCGGAACCCCTGCATCCAGGCGGGAGGGTGCTTTGACAGTCGAAATACAGCTCTTGTTACAGTGTAAGGGAGAATTTGGGGGGCTTCGCAAGCCGGCAGCAAGTAAATCCATTTTGTGTTCTGATGCAGAAGGCCTCTGATGAAGAGCAAGGGCTGTTTCTTGAAAATGGCTCCAAACCATTGTTGTAGTAAAATAGGGATTTCCCTTCGGATGGTACAGCTTTCACAGCTTGTACAGTCACAAGAGAAGCACCAAAAGTGGGTAGATATTTAGAAATGCAGCCACCCTTTTTAAGTTTATGTGAAGCAGGAGAGCTCTCCAGCTAGCAAATCAGAATCTCAGGCTTTTTGAATATTAACTGGAGCCTTAATAAGTAACACAGTGTAATATATTAATATTTTATTGCAACTTTGCCTTAATAAAAAATTCCTAAAAGAGTAAGATTGTATGACTCAAGGAGTCCTGTGGCACTTAAAAGCTAGCAGATTTGTTCTAGTTATGTATGCAGAACATATTTGAGATTATATGCAAAAGGAATTTAGAAATTACCAGAACTGTAGTACCAAGTTTTAAAGTTTTTTTTTTTTAAAGAAAAAACAGGTTGCATTAAAAGACAATGCATTTTTGTATTATAAATTCCTTTAAAGTTTATCAGCTGTTCTCAGGAATACTTGTCAGTCAAACAGCCACCACCTTTTTATGCTAATGATAAATGTTTTGAAAGAAGAGTTTTAGGCAATTATGATTATTCTTAATTATCCTGAATATTATTTTAATACAGTGGCACCTAAGGACCCTGCTGAAATTAGGGCTCAGTTGTGCAAGACACTATACATTGTATTCTCTTTAGGCAGAGACTATGTAAATAAATAAAGGATATGAGAAAAAAATAGAGATGAAGTGCTTTGCCTAAGATCACACAGCAAATTAGAGGAAAGAGACCCCAGTTCTCTGACTTTCACTGAAAAACATTGTCCCTCTAGCTGAATGGATTATCCGTGGAATGATTCTCTCAATATTTTTCAGGTGCGCTTAGTAATTGCTGAAAAAGCATTGAAGTGTGAAGAACATGATGTAAGTTTACCTTTGAGTGAACATAATGAACCTTGGTTTATGCGTTTAAACTCATCTGGAGAAGTACCTGTCCTTATCCATGGGGAAAATATTATTTGCGAAGCCACGCAGATTATTGATTATCTTGAAGAGACATTCGTGAATGGTAATGAAAAAGATATTTGAAGTTATGTGATTTTTAATGAGTACTTACATATCTCTGTATAAACTTTGGGTCAGATCCATAAAATGTTTCTCATTCCCTAAGCAAACTGACTGCATTCA
Source organism: Podocnemis expansa (assembly GCA_007922195.1). Lineage (NCBI taxonomy): Eukaryota > Metazoa > Chordata > Testudines > Podocnemididae > Podocnemis > Podocnemis expansa. The sequence goes on from ML682038.1 coordinate 12,449,585, forward strand.
AAATAATTTGTGGGAAGGATAAAAAATTTCTTACCTTCTGACTTATCTCGCCAGATAGATGCTATTCTAATCACTTATACTCCAGTGCACTAAGATCTGTAGTATGAGAACAGTTTGTTGTATTAAATGTGTAGCAAGGACTAATATAATATTTTCACAGGAAGTTGCAGATCTTCTGTCATTTTTGGAAAGAACCTCATACAAAAAGGGTGCAATTTTCTGGATAATTACAGAATAATTTTTTTTTTTAAAAATAAACACTTAAGGGAGAAGTATGTATGTATGTACATGTGTTCTCACACGCATACATTGAATAAGGCAACAGCAATAGGGAGAATATGGTAATAAGAAGGGAGTAGTGGTATACGTTGAGATTTCACAAAACTTGTCATTTTTATGAAATAGGCAGGATCAATTCTTAAAACAACTACTTTTTTTTGCACATGTGGAAGCACTATTTCTTCAGGTGGGTAACAACTTCCTGTGTTGGTGTCTGTAGTTGAGGCTCTCATATGCTTTCATAGAGTCATAGAATCATAGGGTTGGAAGGGACCTTATAGGTCATCTAGTCCAACCCCCTGCCAAAAAAAGCAGGACCACTCCCATTAGATCATCCCAGTCAGTGTTTTGTCCAGCTGGGACTTGAACACCTCCAGAGATGGAGATTCCACCACCTCCCTAGGCAACTTATTCCAATGCTTCACCACTCGCCTAGTAAGGAAGTTTTTCCTAATATCCAGCCTGGACCGCCCCAGCTGTAACTTGAAACCATTGCTTCTCGTTCTGCCCTCTGTTACTACCGAGAACAGTCGAGCTCCCTCCTCCTTGGAGCAACCCTTCAAGTAGTTGAAGGTTGCTATCAAATCCCCCCTCAATCTTCTCTTCTGCAGGCTAAATAAGCCTAGTTCCTTCAGTCTTTCTTCATAGGGCTTGTGCTCCAGCCCTTTGATCATTTTGGTTGCCCTCCTCTGGACTCTCTCTAATTTGTCCATGTCCTTTTTGTAGCGGGGAGCCCAAAACTGGACACAGTATTCCAGATGTGGCCTCACTAGTGCAGAATAGAGGGGAATGATCACATCCCTTGATCTGCTGGTAACACTTCTTCTGATGCAGCCCAGTATGCCATTGGCCTTTTTGGCAGCAAGAGCACACTGCTGACTCATGTCCAGCTTCCCATCCACCATGACTCCCAGGTCCTTTTCTCCAGTGCTGCTATTTAGCTGATCACTCCCCAGCCTGTAGCAGTACATGGGGTTTTTTCGTCCCAAGTGCAGGATTTTACACTTATCCTTGTTGAACCTCATGAGATTCCTCTTGGCCCACTGCTCCAGTTTGTCTAGGTCTCCCTGAATCCTGTCTCTGCCCTCTAGGGTGTCTACCGTTCCCCCCAGTTTGGTATCATCTGCAAACTTACTAAGTGTGCAATCTATCCCATCATCCAGATCATTAATGAAAACATTGAACAGAACTGGCCCCAGGACCGACCCCTGGGGCACACCACTTGTTACTGCCTGCCAACTTGACATGGAGCCATTGATTCCTACGTGCTGAAACCGTTGTTCTAGCCAGTTTTCTATCCACCTTACAGTCCATGCATCTAACCCATACTTCCTTAATTTGCCAATGAGAATGCTGTGGGAAACCGTATCAAAAGCCTTGCTAAAGTCAAGGTATATCACATCAACGGCTCTTCCCGCATCCACAAATCCAGTCATCTTATCATAGAAGGCGATGAGGTTGGTCAGGCATGATTTACCCTTGGTAAATCCATGCTGACTGTTCCTGATTACTTTACGTTCCTCCAAGTGTTTCAGGATGGATTCTTTGAGAAGCTGCTCCATGATTTTTCCAGGGATTGAGGTGAGGCTGACAGGTCTGTAATTCCCAGGATCATCCTTTTTGCCTTTCTTGAAGATAGGTACTATATTTGCTTTTTTCCAGTCCTCTGGCACCTCCCCCGTTCGCCACGAGCTTTCAAAGATAATGGCCAACGGTACTGCTATCTCATCAGCCAGCTCCCTCAGCCCCCTCGGATGCAGTTCATCCGGCCCCATGGACTTGTGCACATCTAATTTCTTTAAGCAGTCCCTAACCTGACCTTCTGTCACCAAGGACCTCTCTTCTTCTCCCCAGTCCCCCGTACCTAGTGTAGTGGGCTGGGAGCTGACCTTGCTTGTGAAAACTGAACTAAAAAAAGCATTGAGCACTTCAGCTTTTTCCTCATCCTCTGTCACGAGGATGCCTGCCCCATTCAGTAAGGGACCTACACCATCCCTGATCCTCTTCTTGTTATTGATATACTTGTAGAACCCCTTCCTGTTATCCTTCACATCCCTTGCTAGTCGCAACTCCATTTGTCCTTTGGCCTTTCTGATTTTTGTAGTGGGGAGCCCAAAACTGAATACAGTATTCTAGATGTGGCCTCACCAGTGCAGAATAGAGGGGAATGATCACATCCCTCAATCTGCTGGTAATACTTCTTTTGATGCAGCCCTGTATGCCATTGGCCTTTTTGGCAGCAAGAGCACACTGCTGACTCATATCCAGCTTCCCATCCACCATGACCCCCAAGTCCTTTTCTACACTGCTGCTACTTAGCTGAATGTTTCCCAGCCTGTAGCAGTGCATGGGGTTTTTCCGTCCCATGTGCAGGATTTTACACTTGTCCTTATTGAACCTCATAAGATTTCTATTGGCCCACTGTTCCAATTTATCTAGGTCTCCCTGAATCCTGTCCTTGCCCTCCAACGTGTCTACTGGTCCCCCCAGCTTGGTGTCATCCGCAAACTTACTGAGGATGCAGTCTATTCCATCATCCAGATCATTGATGAAAATGTTGAACAGAACTGGCCCCAGGACTGACCCCTGGGGCACACCACTCGTGACTGGTTGCCAGCTAGACATGGAGCCATTGATTCCTACACGCTGAAACCATTGATCAAGCCAGTTTTCTACCCACCTTATAGTCCACCTATCCAACCCATACTTCCTTAATTTGCAATGAGAATGCTGTGGGCAACTGTATCAAAAGCCTTGCTAAAGTCAAGGTATATCACATCAACGGTTCTTCCTGCATCCAGAAAACCAGTCATCTGATCATAGAAGGAGATGAGATTGGTCAGGCATGATTTACCCTTGGTAAATCCATGCTGACTGTTCCTGATCACTTTATTTTCCTCTTAAGTGTTTGAGGATGGATTCTCTGAGAATCTGCTCCAGAATTTTTCCAGGGATTGAGGTGAGGCTGACTGGTCTGTAATTCCCTGGATCCTCCTTTTTCCCTTTCTTGAAAATAGGCACTACATTTGCTTTTTTCCAGTCCTCTGGCACCTCCCCCGTTCTCCATGAGTTTTGAAAGATAATGGCCAGCAGTGCTGCTATCTCATCGGCCAATTCCCTTAGCACTCTTGGATGCAGTTCGTCCAGCCCCATGGACTTGTGCACATCCAGCTTCTTTAAGCAGTCCCTAACCTGACCTTCCCTCACCAAGGGCCTGTCTTCTTCTCTCCCATCTGCCACACCCATGGTAGTGGGCTGGGAGCTGACCCTGCCTGTGAAAACTGAAGCATTGAGCACTTCAGCTTTTCCCTCATCCTCTGTCACGAGGATGCCTGCCCCATTCAGCAAGGGACCTACACCATCCCTGATCCTCTTCTTGTTACTAACATACTTGTAGAACCCCTTCTTGTTATCCTTTACATCTCTCGCTAGCCGCAACTCCATTTGTCCTTTGGCCTTTCTGATTTTACCTTTGCAGTCCCTAGCAATATCTTTATATGCCTCCTTGGTCATCTGACCAAGCTTCCACTTCCTGTAAGCTTCCTTTTTATGTTTAAGCTTAGAGCAGAGTTCTCTGCTAAGCCATTCTGGCTGCCTCACATGTTTGTTCTTTCTCCTAATTGGAATGGCAACTTCCTGTGCCCTTAGCAGGGTTTCTTTAAAATATAACCAACTCTCTTGGACTCCTTTCCCCTTCAGATTAGCTTCCCAAAGGATCCTGCCCATCAGTTCCCCGAGGGAGCCAAAATCTGCCTTTTTGAAGTCCAGGGTTTTTGTTTTGCTTCTTTCCTTCCTTCCTTCCTTTAATCAGCATCCTGAACTCAACCATGTCATGGTCACTACTGCCTAGCTTGCCATTTACCTCTATGTCCCTGATCAATTCTTCCCTGTTTGTGAGCAGCAGGTCGAGTGGTACAAGATCCCTAGTTGGTTCCTCTAGCATTTGTACTAGAAAGTTGTCCCCAACATTCTCTAAAAACTTCCTGGATTGCCCATGCACTGCTGTATTGGCCTCCCAGCAAATGTCAGGGTAACTGAAGTCCCCCATGAGCACCAGGGCCTGTGATCTAGAAGCTTCTGCTAGTTGTCCATAGAACACCTCATCCACCTCCTGCTTCTGGTCTGGTGGTCTATAGCAGACACCCACCACAACATCCCCCTTGTTGCTTTCCCCTCTCAATGTAACCCACAGACTTTCTACTGGCACGCTTCCACTTCCATAATGGAGCTCTGAGCAGTCATAGAGCTCTTTTACATATAACGCTACTCCTCCCCCTCTTCTTCCCTGCCTGTCTTTCCTGAACAGTTTATACCCATCCATGGCAGAGCTCCAGTCTTGCACACTATCCCACCATGTTTCCGCTATTCCTATAATATCATAGTTCCTTGTCTGTGCTAGTATTACCAATTCTTCTTGCTTATTTTCCAGGCTCCTCGCATTAGTGTACAGGCACCTAAGATACCTGGTTGATTGCCCTACTTTGTCATGTTGATTTCCAATTCTATTACATAAACCTCCTTGCATTTTTTCTTGGAGTTCTCCCCCACTCTCCTCACATATTGGGGCTTCAGTAGAGCACTTAAGACAATTATTTGATTCCCCCCCCATGTTCCAACTACCTGCTCTTTTATTGCTGTTGATACAGTCCCAGCACCCCCCAAGTTCCATCCCTTCCCCCAAATCACCCACAGTGTTACTTACCTGTGGGCTTTGGTCTCCTTCCCCCGTTGAACCTAGTTTAAAGCCCTCCTCACTAGGTCAGCCAGTCTGTGCCCAAACACGCTCTTCCCCTTCCTGGACAGGTGAAGGCCATCTCTGCCTATCAATCCTCTGTCCTGAAACAGGACTCCATGGTCAAGGAAGCCAAATTCCTCCTGACCACACCATCTTCGCAGCCAGGCATTCACCTCTAGGATGCATCTGCTTCTCCTGAGGCCTCTCGGCTTGACTGGAAGGATCGAGGAGAACATTTGATTTGAACTTTATCGCTTACTACCTGGAAGATGAATCTTCAAGGATTACAGTAATCATGCAATTGACTCCAAAGATTCCCATCGAAGTAAGAACATGTCAGTGTTAGCAATTCAATACCATTTTATAATAGCTTTTTTTGAACTGCTGCAATGCCTTCTTTTTCAGTGGGCCTTAGAGATGTCCCCTGTACCTTAATAGATAGTGACATTTTTAGAAATTTAACAAGCAAGCAAACAACTCCCTTCTCCTCCCAAAAGGATTCTGCTGAAGTGCTGAAAAATAATATGCTGTGGAGCAGATTCTGTGGTTCGCTAAGGCCTCTTTAATCACATGGTTAAGGACATTGCTGAAGAGGGATGGGATTACTCACATTCTTAAAATTAAGCACGCACTTGTGCTTTGTTGAACTGGGATCATAATGGGGAAAAAAATCACCTAATAGTAAGGATTTCACATGATAATCCTGTCACCTGTGCTATATTGGAACAACTGAAGTAACTTTCAGAACACTGCCTTTATCATAGTTGTCATAATATCATCATTACATACATTATATAGCTCTTCTGATTTATTTTTTTTAATTTCCTAAATAAATATATTTCAGAGAAGACACCAAGATTAATGCCAGAAGAAGGAAGCATGTATTACCCGAGGGTGCAGCACTATAGAGAACTCTTGGACTCCTTGCCTATGGATGCCTACACACATGGCTGCATATTACATCCAGAATTAACGGTGGATTCCATGATTCCAGCTTATGCAACAACTAGAATTCGCAGTATGTAGTAAATATAAAACTCCAAATATTACCATTTAACAGCATTTAGATGTTTACTTGGTTCTAAATATGCTTTATATTTAAGGAGTTCTGAGACCTGAGTAAGAAGGGAATTTAAAAATTTGCTTGGCACGTAAACATCTGAGGTTCGTATATTATTGATTGCAAATAGGTTTAATAAGTGGATGCCCTATAGTTAGGAAAAGTGGGAGCAGCTGGTTGCTCAGCCATTTTGAAAATCAGCTCACTTAATAAAGTAACTCATTATAGATTTATTGGCCTATCTTTCAACACTCATTTTTGAAAATATTGACCTTTATAAAGTCAGGGTAAAATTTTCAAAAGTGTGTAAGTTACTTAAAAGGATTTAAGCTCCAAAGTAACTTTGGTCATGTCTACATCTAAAAATTTAGTTCAGACTTGCAAGTCCGAACTAACTAAGTCTGAGGTTAGTCTGATCGTTCGAGCTAATGGCTTATTTCAAACTTTTTTTTTAGTTCAAACTAGCTGTTAGTTCTGGTCTACACTGTGCTAGTTCAAACTTAGTTTGAACTAAGCGCTTAGTCTGGACTAACCAGTCCTACTTGTTAGTCTGGACTAAGCTTTGGCTAGTCCGAACTAAGAAATTTCTTAGTCTGGACTAGTCAAAGGCTATTGTAGACCTGGACCAAATTAGTTTGGACTAAGCTTGCACTTCTGACAAATTTACCCAATAACTGAAAACCGCAAATCTAGAAAAGTTCAGTTCCATTCTTTCACTGTTGTTGAACATTCAGTCATAATGATGGGATATTCTGCTGTCTATGCTAGATTTGTGGACTGAAAGAAGAGGACATTCCTTAAGGTCTTTGTTTTAGAATGAATATCTCCTTTGCTGTATTAGGTTGCTAATATCTCTCTCTCCAAAATTCCACTTTCTTCCTAGTCTGAATTTGTCTAGCTTCAGCTGCCAGCCAGATCATCCACTGAGCTTACTGTTTCCTGTGATCATAGGCCCATTTGACATCAATAGAGCAATGAGCATACCTCTGAGGACAGAATCTAACCTTATATGTGTCATTTTAACTTTGAAATCTTGATAAAGAAAAATACCTTTTAAAATAAGTTTGGAAAGATCTGAACATGTGGAAAAAGGGACAGTCCTTTTCGGAGCATCTGTGGAGTAAATTCTGCCAGCAACATAGGGAAGAACTTTTGTTCTTGTTTGAGCTTTTTATGTACAAAAAGGAATGGCATTGGCAAAGTTTTAAATTTTTATCTTACTGTTTTAGGTTTTAAAACAATGTACATATTTTCCAGTAGATTTCACTTATAGTGTGTGCACCAAACCATTACAGGGAAGAAAATATGTTCTTTGTAAATGTAGAAGTGCGCAATGACAGCAGCATATATATTAAAATAATGGACCTGACTCTTCTCTCGCTGACACTTGGGTAATGCAAAATAGCCTCACTGAAGTCAGTGGAGTTTCACTGATAATAGTTGTATGAGAAGAGAAAGTGGTCTCTTTTTTGTAGGAGAAATAACTTTATGTGGCACCCAGGGGCAAAAAAAGCATAAGCAAGCTTGGGTTTTTCTGGCAAATGAAATTTTTATTAAAGGTCGTTTTCCCCCTAAATCCTGGGTGTGTACCACCTCATATTTTGGAAATGTTCAAAGCAGAATATGGGATGGAATCATGGTCCCATTGAAGTCAATGGCAAAACCCTCATTTTCTGAAGTGGATTTCACCCATAGATTTTTCCATTCAGACCAATTCCTCACACCTAATATGTAGATTGGAATGGTAGAGGGAACCAATGTGGTTGTATTTTCTGACTTCTGTATAATACAGTCCATATGTCTTCCTCGACATAAATTCTGCTCCAAGTCCGGTGCTGTGGTTGAATTAGAGTATGTGTATTAGAAAAACATCCAGTGTTGGTTTAATAATTTCCAGTGACTAGAGAACCTACCACAGTCCTTAATAGATTATTTCAGTGGTTAATTACCCTCAAACTTAACAATTGCATCTTATTTCTGGTTTGAATATATCAAGCTTCAACTTCCATCCACTAGATTTTGTTATAGTTTTATCAGCTAGATTAAAGATTCTTTTGTTACCAAATTTGTGTTCCCTGTGTGGGAACTTGTAGACTGTAATGTAATCACTCCAACTTTCTCTTCCGTAAACTAAATAGATTGAGCTCATTAAGTTTCTGACTATAAAGCATGTTTTCTAAGCCTTTAATCATTCTTGTGGCTCTTTCATGGAGCCCCTCTCCAATTTTGCAACATCCATCTTAACGTGTGGACAGTAGAACAGGATATAGCATTCTAATAGTAATCACACCAGTGACTCCAGTCTCTCCTACTCGAGAGACTCCTGTTGGTACATTCCAAGATTGTATTAACTCTTATAGCCATCGCACTACACTGTGAGTTCATGGTCAGTCTACTTTCTGCCATGACAAACAAGTCTTTTCAACTGTCACTGCTTTTCAAGGTAGAGTTCCTCACCTTATGGCCTCTGGTCTTTTTTTCTAGTACGTTATATTTGTCTGTGTTGAAATACATATTGTTTGCTTCATTGTTTGCACCCAGTTTATCAAGCGACTCAGACCACTGTGTATCAGTGACCCACCTTTCTCATTATTTACAACTCTTCCAATCTTTGTGTCATGTGCAAACTTTATTACTAATGCTTCTATATTTCCTTGCAGGTGAATGATAAGAATACTAAATAGCTCAGGGCCAAGAAGCAGATCTCTGTGGGACCTCTTTTGAAACACAAACTCATAATGATGATTCCACCTTTAGAATTAAATTTGGAGCCATGTCAGTTAGCCACTTTTAAGCCATTTAGCATATGTGTTGTTCTACTTTCTGAATCAAAATGGTGCTGTAACAAGGCAAATGCCTTACAGAACTCTCTCTCATCTTGAAACAATGTTAGCTAGAGCTATGTGGTATCAGGACTAATTTAAATCAGAAGCTGTAGTCTAGAGATACGGAATAAGGAATTGTGGTAGACTGGAATATCATAAAAAACCTGTAATATCATAAAAAATCAGGTTAGGCAGCAAGATCTATTTTCCATATATCTGTCTGGATTGGCATTAATTATATTACATTATCTTAATTCTTTATTAATTTAGTCTTGAATTGGCTGTTCTGTTGTTTTTTCTGAATTGAAATCAGGCTGATGGCTCTACAATTACTTCAGTCATCCTGTTTGCTCTTTTTCAATATTGGCACAACGTTAGCATTGAACTTCATCAGGACTTATTAAAAATAACATAATTGTCCAGAGGACTTCTCAGACACTTCTCTTAAAACTTTGACTGCAAGTTATCTAGACTTGCTAACTTAAAAATGTCCAAATTATGTAGCTGCTGGTTCAAACGTTTTCTTAGTTACTCTTAGAATGGAAAGTATTACTTCATCGTCATATAATATGTATACATCATCTGGCTTTTTCACAAATACAGAAAAGAAATATTTGTTGAATATGTCTGCCTCTTCTGAATTATTATTGACAAGTCTGCCATTTCCCACTGATGATGACTTAGGAGATATCAGGGTTCCTTTGGTTCTTAATGTACTTTTTAAAAAAACCTTATTGTCCTTAGCTTTGCTGACATAGATTCTCTTTGTGTCCTTTTGCTTCATTTTTCAATTTTATGCAATTTCTAGTTCCTAATTTTTATATTCATTGCTATCAGCTACCCTTTTCCTCATTTATTATATATACAGTATTGCAGCCTTCGCTTCTGCTCTCAGTCAAGTTGATTTTTTTTTTTTAACATCACTATAGCCTTCTTTCTCAGTTGTGGGATTGTCGCTTTTTAGGCATCTAGTAAAATGCTCTTAAAGAACTCACAATTTCCTTTTAAAATTTTTTCTCACACCTAATTTGGCTGAGATGTATATTCAGCTTTTGTGAATGTGGCCCTTTTAAAGCATCATAATATATTTATTAGTGGTTGGAATTTTATCCTCTCCGCATATAACCAATGTAATCATATCATGATCCTTTTCCCCCTAAGCAACCACTATCTTTTAGGTCTGTAATCAGCATGTTCAAATACTTGCATTGAAATATGACTTTCCCAGCCATGTAAGCTTGAAACAAAGAATATATAAAATAATGGATGTTATTCTTCTTTTACCACAGTTTTGCTTCACTTTAACTCCATATATTTAGGCTTAATGTACCCTACAAAGTTTTACTGGCATACCTGTCAGCTAGGAGTGTGAATGAATCACACCTCCTAGCTGGCTATGTTGGCTTAGCTAATGTTTTCCAGGGAAATGGCTTAGCTATATTCAGGGGTTAAAGTATAATTTGGTGTGCCCCAGAACCCTCCTAAATTTCTGGGCCCCCCTCACACAGGTTCGGGCTCCCTTCACCCACCCCAGCTACTGCGCTCAATACCCACTTCCCTGTCCCCAATACCCATGCCCTGCTCCCAATATCCAACCCCAGCTCGAGTGCCTCGCAATGGGGACAGGACTCCCCCCACCCAGCGTGAGCTTCCCACTTCTGAAGGGGAGTGCAGCCAGGCCACCCCAACACTCATTGGCAGCTGCACACTGGGGTGGTGGAGAATCACACCTAACTCCCCTCCCTGCAGGGTGCGCTTTGAGGCTTCTGCCTCTAGTGCAGCCTATGCATGTGCAGGAGAGCCAGGGCAGCTGACAGGCCTCCCCACTCTCCCTGCCCTGCTGGAATGTGCCAGAAGAGCGTTCCAAGGCCTGCTATTTTTAGGGGCTCAGCATTCCAAGGCTCCTAAAAATAGAAAATGGAATCAGAATGCTGCATTCAGGGGTCGGCTATTTTAAATGGTGGGCCACAGAATGCAGCATTCCAGCTCCATTTTCTATTTTTAGGGGCCCCGGAACACTAAAACTAGTGGGCCTCGGAATGCTGTTCCAATGTGTGTTCTGGCTTACTTTAACCCAGGAGTCTCAAACTCAAATCACCATGAGGGCCACATGAGGATTCATCCGGTAGGCCAACGGCCGCACCACGGAACCTTTCCATACAATGATATTGCAAATATCGGTAATGATCATGTCATTGCGGGCCAGGAAATAGCTTTAGGAGGCACAAGCAGCCCCCAGGTCGCGTGTTTCAGACCTCTGCTTTAACCTCTGGCTGTGTTGGGAGAAGAACTCCTCTCGGGTTATGCTGTAACTCCATGAGGAGACTTTGCTGGCATAGTTTTACCAGCAAAACATTTGAATTGTAGACAAACCCTTTAATGGAGTTAAACATAATTTCCACTAGAGCGTATGAGAGAAGGCTCAGGCCTTGTGAATATTCTTCTTTGTGTTCAATCTGTTCTTACTGAGGAAATCTGTGTTTAATAAAAGCTTGCTGACTTTGAGCCTAACTTTTGATATGGGTCTAAGACATTGGAATCCCTTCCAAGCCCCAGTCAAACTACATTCTTGTTTTAAAAGTGAAAAAATTATCCCTGCTGTAATACCAATAAATAATGATTTTACTAGAAGGCCTTCACTCCCATTCGTTCTTCACATTACACAAACTGAGCTGTTAGCTGGACTTCCAATATATACCTTGGCCAGCTTTTTAGAAAAAGGCTGCTCTTTTAAGTGTCTCAAATTTTGACCAACTCGAGGTACCTTGGACCAGATTTTCAAAGGCATTTAGGCACCTAAAGGTACATATAGACAAGATCTTTAGATGTATGAATACCTTTGAAAATTTTGCCCCTGGTGCCTGATTTTCTGAACTGCTCAGCACTGAGAATACCAATTAAACCAAATGGGAGCTCCAGGCCAAGTTGTATATTCTTGAGCACCCAGAAAATGTGCACACCAAATTAGAACCACTTTTGAAAACTTGGAGTCTTGTGGCACTTAAAGACTAACAGATTTATTTATCGCAATTTGAAAACTTGGCGGCAAATACTTTTCAGCAACAGTGTATAAGCCTTTGTCACAAAGGTCCAGCTGTTTACTACATTTGTTGCAATATGCCATTGCCCTTCTGTCTTTTGTAGTGGGTAACAAAGGAGTTGTATTTATTGAGAGAACAGATGAATACCTTTCCCCAGTCCCTCAACCTTTCTCCCTGTAAGTGGGTGCCTGGTTTACAGAAATAATCACAAGATGGGGAACAGAAAATGTTTTGTGGTCCCTTGTTAATTCAGCATATCACTGCTCCAAATTGTGATAGTGAGCCACAAGACATGGAATCTTCATTCAGAAACCACTTCCCATTTCTTCAGGCTTTTTAAAATGAAGTATTTTTTTAGCATTTTTTCATATCTCTTCATGTTAGTTTCTGCAGATTAAAACGTGAGTATAATTAGCGATCTTAAATAATCATGTTTCTGTTTTATCCAGGCCAAATAAGTAACACAGAATCTGAACTAAAGAAGCTTGCAAAAGAAAATCCAGATCTCCAAGATGCTTATATAGCAAAACAGAAGCGCCTTAAAGTGAGTAAATTAATGTTACCCCACTGCTAAACTAACTGGACGGTAACATTGGTCTTCTCCTGGAACAGTGCTAAAATTCCATTTCACTTATTGCCACTAATGTGCTCACTCAGGGAGACAGCCTTGCAAAATGTTGAGTACTCTGTCCTCTGTCCAGCAGAACACTTAAGTGAATGTTTAATTTAAAGTGCTTTATGGTCCCACGATCTTCAAATAAGCTTGTACATAAATGTTGAACTGAGGTGAGAGCGCTTCTAGTTTGCAGATTAAGCACAGACAGAATATCTTCATTTTGCAAAGAAGTTTATTTCTCTTGTTTGAGTTGTTATTAATATGCATATGACAATAGCTTCCACTTGACTTTTAACCATGATGAGAAAATTTGCATATTTTATGAATATGCACTGTAACCACAAAGTGAATCTTCCTCTGAAAACATTGGAAATACAATATATATGTATGTATGTATGTATGTTTAAAACTATAATCTGTGTATATTTGCAGTCTAAACTGCTGGACCATGATAATGTAAAGTACCTAAAGAAAATACTAGATGAACTGGAAAAAGTTTTGGATCAGGTTGAAACTGAGTTACAAAGGAGAAATGAAGAAACACCAGGTAATGAAGTATTCCCGTTTAATTCTACTGACAGTTATGTTTGACACAGTTGATTATGCCAGCTATCAATATTTGTTCTGTATAATACTTTTTGATGTATCAATTTTAATTTTTAGCAGTCTAATGTTACTGAGCCTATCAAATATGGCTTTCAATATTAATTTAGTCTAATGCAATCTACTGCCATTAGGAGCATATATGAGCACTTTGAAGTGTGCTTTAGAAAGCTTGATCACATACATTTTCAGCATGATATGTAGAGAATTAGGAACAAAATTCTATAACGCTTTAAAAAAAGACTATTTTTAGACTTTGCTTCAGACCCAAATTCAACATAACAAGATTCTGGCACCTTTAAACATGTCAGTAGTTCTCAGATGCACTTGCTTAAGTGCTATATTGAATTTAAGCCACAGTGATGGAGATAGGTACAGAAGTGATGGTCCTGGAGATTAAGGTCCTCTAATCACAGAACGAAAACACAGCAAAGCAGTAGCAGCTCAAGTTCACTCACATTGTCCTTCTGACACTATGTCCTAATCTAGCTGATCCCATTTAAAGGGAGCTCATTCCCCATGATCAACTGGTGGCTGATCCAGTTCCCAAATAAGGCAGTAAGAGTCTTTCTTTTGACTTCCCTGGGAGCTGGATCAATACCTGAATCCTTCAACCTTCTGCTGAGACTACCAGTAAGGATATCAGTTAGTATCAACTGTGTTTTGTAAGTGAACACTTACTCGCTGAGAACAGAACTCAGACTGATAACACACGTCACATAGACAGCAAAGCAGCTGCTTATTTGGTAACAACTTTTAGTCCCTATCAATGGATTAAAACCCATGAATGATCCAGTAGTGAATGCATCTTTTGGCCAAATTCTGTGGTGCCACAACTCCAGTACAGTTACACCAGCAAAGAATTTCATCCCACATCCCATCACCAAGTCCTCAAGAATTCATCTATCTCCTCTGGAATTTCATCGAGATGCTTAGGAGTTTCTTGCCTTTTGAACAATAATCAAACCTCGAATCTTCTGGACTCCTTGTTTGAAGAGTTATTCAACTGATTAAAAGCTGAATTCAGTAATCTTAGGCCTTGTCTACACTTGCCACCATCAGCAGCAGTCTAAGGGGGATATGCAAGGTGCATAAAATACCACATATATCTCCCTTCGACTCTCTAACTTCCACATACCTCTCTGTCTCCACTGCACTGAGTTGGAGGGAAATGCAGTCCCTTCAACTTACCACTACTCTTCTTTCAGGGCTGGAGTTACTGAGCAGAACTCCAGAGTGATTGAGCAGGTCTTGACTGACTGGTCAGTCAAACCCAGAAGAGCGAACTCACAGTGATGAATTTGCTGCTGTCAGTGTAGGCCTAGCCGTAGTCTCATTTTAGTGGTGAGTGTATTTGACTAACAAACATTACTGGTGACTGCTTCTCTTGGTTTTTCTTTCCTGAGATTCACTTTGAATTTTCTCTTTTTCTATTTTTTTCCTCCATCATGAATAGCAGCTCTGGTAGCCACATGATAACATTTCAGTAAGCAAATGAGTTGTACCAACATTACTTCCTGCAGTACTTTGGTTTCTCATAGAGATCTTTCTTCCAGACAGTGACCTGGTGTAAAGTCACTTAGTTTACGAGATTTGACAAGAGCATAACAGGGCACTGGAGAAGAGTTAGAAGTTTGTTATGCAGCCAGACTATTAAGATGCTTCTTTGAAATTCATCAAGCTATCCAAATTCCTTATTTGCAACCAAAATAGAAAATCTCAGGGTAACAAGATTTCTTATGAGAAGTTTGGTTCTTACTTTGTTTAGGCCATAGATGCCACACAAACAAGTTTTCTCACTTCTCATGGTTTTTGTTTTCATGCACGTCCTCAGATCCTGACTTCAGTTGGGACTGGAAGTGTAGTTCAAAAATTTCATTAGAAGGCTGGCTCTAAATATTTCTCAGCCCAGCCTGAAGCAGGTAGAGCTACACCTCTCTTTGGAAAGTCTGTTCTTGTGAGATTTCTAATGCAGTATTATTAAGTCTTCTTTATTGAAGTAATTAGTTTATATCCATTTCATAGTGTGTGTTACTTTCAGTAAGTTAAATGTAAGAGCAACTGTTTGGGTGCCTATCTGAACCAAACCTCTGAACAGTTTGGGTTTCACTTCCCATTGTTAGATAGAATCCCTAAAGAAAATTAAAGATTAACATGCAGAATTAGAAAGCCCAGTCTGAATTATTTTTCTTTTTTGTTTTGTTTCCAGCCTCCTTTTCTACCTGTTTGTTCTGCTTCTCAAACTTTCCAGTTATAGATTCATAGATTTTAAGGGCAGAAGGGCCATCAGATGAATCTAGCCAGACCTCCTATATATCACAAACCATTGAATTTCACACAGTTACCCCCCTGTTGAGTCTGAGAACTTGTATTTAAATGAAACATATCTTCCAGACAGGCATCCAGTTTTGACCTGAAAGAGTTTGAGACATATAGTCATCATTTTCCTTGGTAATTGATTCCAACAGATAGTCACCCTCATGGTTTTTAAAAAAAGTGCTTTATTTCTAATTTGAATTTGTCTGTCTGTCTTTAAGAAGAACCAATGACTTGATCCAAAGGGGCAGCTGTGTTAGTCTAGTTCAGTAAAACAAACAAACAAGGAGTCCTGTGGCACTTAAAGACTAACAAATATATTTATTGCATGAACTTTTGTAGGAGAAAGTCCCACTTCGTCAGATGCATCTCTCATTACAACAGGCAATTTGACTTCCTACCCGTGTATGCCGTTCCCCAGTTTTTGAATCTTTACAACTGTTTTGATTTGCTGTTACAGTGTGACCTGTTGCCATGACTTACACTTCCCTGCATTTATTTCCTCTCATTTTGTAAGTTTCCCCATCTTCAAAGTGTCTGATGAAGTGGAGTTTTCTCCCACAAAAGCTCATGCAGTAAATATATTTGTTAGTCAATGCCTGGATGTCATTCCTTTTACTACTAGATTAAAAAACCCTTTCAGTACTTGGTACTTTTTCTGTATGAGTTACTTATACACCACAATGAAGTCACTTTTCAATCTTTCCCTGACCTTCTATTCTATCCTTTTTACTACTCAAATCTCTTCCTCCCTACTAGTCTTCGTCATACAGGTCTCCTCCTCACACAGTTAGCTGCTTAGATCTTGCTCCTTTATTCCCCTGTAAGGATTAACTTCCATATTTCTCTTTGGCTGCATACAGCTGATTACCTCACTGCACAGGTCTCTCTCCCCAGTTTTCTAGCTATAATCACATATCTCTGTGGCTCAGAGAGCATATACTTATTTTTCTATGAAAAATACAGTGGAGAGCACTGTATTTCCACTTGAGATGTAAGCAGAATGTAACTTGCTGAGTAGGTCATGTGAGGGCAGTTAGTGGATTTACAGGTAAAGTGGTATTCTGGAAAGGGTTAGGGTATGTCTATACTGATGGTGGCAAATTCGGCACCATCAGTTCAGGCTTCCAGCAGCGGATCGTGGCGAGTGCTCCCAGAAGCCAACCCCAGAAGTCCAGGGAGTCAGAGGACATAGGGGAAAGCCGACCACAAGCAATTTGCAGTCAGCTTTCCCTTAATGTGTAATGGGGGCTTAGAAAGTCGCCATGCTTTACACAAAGAATTTTACATTCCTTGCGTAAACAGCAGCTGACTGCCCCTGAAAAAGCCCTCAGTGTAGACTAGGGTTCAGTCAACATCTTTAAAGCTCTCGGTAGGCCATGAATAAATTCAGAGCCCTTTAAAAGGTCAGATCAACAAGTTAATTTCCTTTTGCTTGAAAAAGTTTCATCAGATGTAAGTAGCTCTTACTTAAATTGTTCTAAGTAGAATGACAAGCAAGACAACGCATTTTTGAGGCTTCTGCTGGGTGGTCTGGAGTGCTTGCTAAAGTTCAGCAAAGGAAAAAGCTAAACTTCCTTGATTCCCTTCACCTCTACTGAATTCATTTAGTCTTGAGAAAACTTAATTGGAAGCAAAATGAATGCTTTTTCAAACACAAAACTGAATTGTGGGTCTTATCAGTAAAGGAACCCTGGGCAGCTGGGAGATGGATTTTGCAGTGTTCTATGGACTATGGATAGGGTTTGGAAAAGAAAGTTAGCTATTGAAATTTGATTTTTAATTTCAAGAGTGTTACTATTGTTTAATAATCTGTGGTATGTACTAGCAGTAAACATACGCATAATAGACCAGGCAACCTTTCACATATGCTTGCACTTCAATAGTGCCTAATTCTTCATGTGTTTATCTCTCATTAGAAGATGGACAGCAGCCTTGGCTCTGTGGCAAATTCTTTAGTTTGGCAGATGTATCGCTTGCTGTTACATTACATCGTCTGAAGTTTCTGGGGTTTGCAAGAAGAAACTGGGGAAATGGAAAACGACCCAACTTGGAAGCGTATTATGAACGTGTCTTGAAGAGAAAAACATTTAACAAGGTTTTAGGACATGTCAACAACATATTAATCTCAGCAGTTCTTCCAACTGCATTCCGTGTGGCCAAAAAAAGGGCACCAAGAGTTCTTGGTACAACCATGTTGGTTGGCTTGCTAGTAGGCATGGGTTATTTTGCTTTCATGTGTCTTCGGAAGAGATTTGTGAACATGATACCATCCATTAGAACAAGACATTATATTTAGACTCTGATTTGCCTGATTGTGTGTGGGGGACATCTCTAACCACTAGGCAAAAAATCTCAAACATAAACATATACTAAAGAGTCATGGACCAGAACATTGTCACAGAATAATAGTCTTCTGTGGTTGCATAAATGTATTAGAAAAGCTGAGATGCTTTTGAGTAACAAATGTTGAAGGGGCAATAATGAAAATAAAACATTTTCTTTTCAGATGAGGAGCTGTAGATCCTGTGACAATGCTTTGGTAGAAAAATCACTGTTTTTGTGTCTTTTACTAAATGACTGATGTAATTTTAGAATGTTTAGTCATTAGTATTCATGCAGCAATGTAACAGGTGCTCACTGTGAATGAAATTCATCAGTGTGCAGAAGACCAGCACAAGTACTAGACTTAACTTGAGCCCTGAAAACACAATTTAAATGGGACTTAAATGATTGATAGGTCTTATGCCTGTCCTCTGCATGGGAGTTAATTTAGCTGAGATCAACTCCCATTGATTTGTAATGGGACCATTATGATTGGCTTAGGAAATAGTCCTATCGGGCCAGGTTTTAATATGCAGTTTTCGCACAGTAGCATGAGTTTCATTTATCTGGAAAGATACCTAAACTGTGTGTAAAAATCAGCTAATTTGAGCAGGTACTTTCAAAAATGTAACTAACAGATAGTTCTGTCAACTCCCATTGACATTCGGGCACCTAACTTCTACTTGTCTCTGAAAATCTGCAGCCTGTCTTGTGTGTCCTCAAATAATTGGCATTATTGGGTATTTTTGCCTACAAATTAGATGGATGCAATTGTATGTAAGCCATGGCATGTGCCTCTGTGTGAAAATATAGCCTATAAGTGCCATATGAATAAGATTTTCTGAGGATAGCTTCATTTTTTGTTTATTTAGAGTTTGATTGTCTAACACAGATTCAGAACAAATGAGGAGTCCTGTGGCACATTTTAAAGATTTACAAATTTATCACATGAGCTTTCATGGGTAAAATCCCACTGCATCAGACACATGACAAAAGTAATAAATAAATTTGTTAGTCTTTAAAAGTGCCAAAGGGCTCCTTGCTTATTTTTCTGAAGTAGACTAACATGGCTACTGCTGAAACAGAGATTAAAAGTGAAATAAATCTCCAATATGGTTAACTTATTTACTGAGAGGTTATAATTTAATGAAAATGAGTGAAAATTGTTTCTTTGTACAACTCGGAAATAGGAAATTTGTTTTGCAGATTCTTTCTTAAAGCTATAGTTTGGATTTGAGGACACACTATAAGTAACAGATGCTTTTGTACTACCCACTAAATCTACTAATGTTCAGTCTGAACCCAACTGTGTGTCATTTCAGTGAGGGCCATCCCTAGGGGGTGTGGGGCCCTGGGCAAATCACCCTCTGCAGCACTCCCCCACCTGCCCTGGCACTGGGGGGGTGGGATGGGAAGGGGCAGGCTCCAGTGGTCCCATGCCAGGGACCGCACTAACCAGCCAAAAGCAGCCGCCCAGTTCAGTGCTGCTGGCCCCCTCTCACCCCACCTTGCTTTTGGCTCTGCTCTGGAGCGGTGGGGAGGAGGTAGGAGGCAGCGCGGCCAGGGCAGGGGGAGGGAAGTGACACTGGCTCCACAGTCTCCTGCCCTCTCCCTGCTGCTCCATGTGGCAGGGATGTGGGGGTTGGCTAGACTGGCAGTGCTGAACCGGGCCTCCACGTTTGGCTGGCTTGCCCAGTCCCTGGCATGGGGGGGCAGCGGTGTGGCCCAGCAGGACTTCCCAAAGTGCAGGACCCTGGGGGGGCCACCCTGGTTGCTGTACCTAAGGATGGCCCCGATTTCGGTGGTAGTTGTGCACCTATATGAGGCTGGATTTTGGCTCTTGTGTGTTTAGTGGCCCAACAGGAAGCACAAGCTACCATAAATCTGACCCAGCAAAGTTTGAAGCTCATTGGTGAAGACCCAAAGTGTTTCAAACATTTCAGATACATATCTGAAACGACACATATGAAGTTTTTGAAGTCTGTCCCTTACTAACTGATAAACAAAATGCTACTGTAATATCTAGTAATGGGCCTGAATCAAAATCCTAGATCCAATTGCCCACAAATTTCAATAAATTTTCTATCTAGATTTTGTTGCTGTCATCAGTCTTTAATAATGTCAGTTGAATTCTAATGGTCACTTGAAATGATCAGATATGGATTTAACGTGTAGCTTTGCTGTTAAGCAGATGTTCAAATGTCTAATATGGTGAATGTTGCTCGTTGTAATTTAATAGAGTGTTACATGCTTAACAGAAGATGACCATATTTTACTGCTCCTTTTCATTAGTAAGAAGCATTCATATATAGAAAATAATGGGGCTTTTTGTTTGTTTCTCTGTACATGATAAAATACAGTTTCATATTATTCCATTTCATGACCCAGTTGTTTTGGGCAGCTTGATAAATTGATCGTGCTTTGTTTACAAAACCTTAGTATCTCCAGAGTGAATTCAATCAAGTAACACTGATAATGTGTTGTTAGCTTTAATCGACTCTTGCTTTGTTTCGTTTTTGTTTTTTTCCCCCCATATTGCAGTGCATCTACAATATTTTTTATATCTGGGAAATTCCACAACATTACATGCATCATTAAAACCCTGCAACCGGATGCTTCAGTAGCATATCATATTTCTAAGGAGTTTCAAAGTGTAACATTAAAATACTTAACATATATATTTATTGCATGAACTTTCATGGGAGAAAATCCCACTTCGTCAGACTCTTTGAAATGGGATTTTCTCCCACTTTCTTCTGCAAAGGCTCATGTGATAAATAAACTTGTTAGTCTTTAAAAGAGCCAGAGGACTCCTTGTTTGTTTTGCTGAAGTAAACTCGTACAGCTACCTCTTTGATTAAAGTATCTGTTCAAGTTATTTTAAAATTAACATGATTTAAATATGTACTATACAAAATAAATTTCATCGTCTTTCCCCACTTTTTAAATCCATAAGGTTGTCTTAGTATGGAAATGTTTTCTATTAACACCAGTGTCCAGTTCAGACTACCAATTTGTATGTATGGTATGATGAATACTTATAATTGGTTGGACTGCAGGTTCACTCCCTGTGGTCCTTGATCTGTTAGGCAATGGAGATTACTCCCATTCATTGCATGCCAACAGGAGCACATACTGCTGAAATGACCACCAGATGTCAGTGCTCTGCTAAGGCTGTGCTTTGGGAATCTGGTTGAATTGTGTTTGAAATTCTTTCAAATTAAATGTTACTGCCTTCAGACAAAGGGAGTATCTTCTTCAGGTCAGCCAGTGTGGTTATAAATGATGTGACAGAATTTATTTTTCATTCCCTTTCAAACTGTTCTCAAACTTGGACTGTGCAATTGAAAGATATGATTTCTATAGTAAATATGTTGGGGATAACTGACTGTCTACCAGTGGGCAGAGTTAAAACAACACTTCATGTTAACATGAACACCACTGATTAGTTGAAAAATGGTACATCTATCTGAATGAACACTTTCTAGATAACACTAACTTGGAAAGTCCAGTTTGCTAAACCATAACACTAAGTAGCTTTTCTTTGCCTTGTAATTAACTATTTGAAAGGCTACTTACTCATTGTCACTGCTCTAAAGTACTGTTGTTCATGGGTGAAATTAAGTCCTGTGCAAAGTGCCAGTAAAATGTGTCACCAAAGTCCTCAAAATAGGGCTGATATGGGATTTAAATGGTATATTGGCCTTGCATGGACCAAATGCACAGGGGTGAATTTTACCTTGTCTTTATAAAGTTGCAAGCTTTTTAGACCAGTGTGTTTCCAACTGTGCTTAGTGCTACTGTCTGTGACCATTCAGTAGGTTGGATTCTTTCTTCCTTTGATTTTCATAAACTATTTTTCTCTTTGCATGTCACACAGTTGATGTACAGCAGTGTGCTAATATTTCTTTTGTATCACAAACTTGTATTTGGGCTCAGAAAAATAAACAAGGGACCTGAAATGATATTTTAGTTTGCAGTAATGCATTTCCTTTGGTTTCACAAAACCAATCACATTTGAGAAGCACAAGTTTTTTCCTGTAAGGGAGAATTAAGTAGGCTGAAATTGTTCAAGGAATTAAACCACTAAAATTTACAGTTTACATGTAATTCAAGAGGCTATGTCTACACTTAAGAAGTTAGTTCAAATTAACTTAGTTCAAATTCATTAATTCAAACTAATAATGGTTAATTCAAACTAACATGTCCCCACTAGAAACCCAAATTGAATTAGCATGTCCATGGACAGGATTTGCTAGTTCGATTTAGGAGGGGGGCACCATGGGAAGTGTGGCAACATGGTCCCCAAGAAGGGTCATGCCCTCACCCCATACATAAAAAGAGGAAAGCACTCTGGGACAAAGAAGGTCAAACCGTGTTAATTCAAACTAAAGGTTAGTTTGAATTAACATGGCTCTATTGGGTTAATTTGAACTAATAAGTTTGAATTAACTATTTCTTTGAAGTTAAGTGAGGTTTTATAACTTCAAAGTAAGCATTCATTACTTCAAACTAAGGAATTCCTTAGTTTGAAGTAATGAAAGCCAGTGTAGCCATGCATTAATTTAGTTTGAATTAATCCTCATTAATTCAAACTAAATTGTAAGTGTAGACATACCTAGAGAGAACTATACAGTGAGTTCGTGTACATATGTAGAAATAACAGTTAACTGTTATATTTGTTTTCTTTGACTCCTTGATTGGGGAGAACTAGTAGATGCCATTTTAATGTTTCTTTAGAAGGAGGGACTGAGCTTTTTCTGAGAGATTAAATGTTTACTCGGGTCAGCTCCAGTAATCTTTGCTTGCATCACATTTTGCAAGATAGGAGTGCTTGCAGGGTCTCTGCTAAGAGCAGGGCCTCTTTATGGTAGGCATTGCATGAACATGTAGCGAGAGAAGAGTTTTTGCCCTGAAGGGTTTATTCTTTAACTAGACAAGACAGGAGAAAAGACACACAAAGTCATATCATAATATCATATCATATCATATCATAGGGCTGGAAGGGAGGTCAACATGATTTGCTCAAGGTCACACAGCAAGTCTGTATAGAGTCACATCTGCCTCTCACACCTGTCTCTCCAACATGAGTTCTGTGATCACATGAACAAATCCCATAAATTTTAGTAGAAATATCTATGATTAAGGATTGTTCATGTAAATGAAGGTTACCGGCTTTCATCCTTAAAGGGACTTGAGGCTTGGGGTTACAGTAGCAACCACTCAATAAAGCGGGTGGCACATATTTCTGCCCCACAATGAGTGGCTACAGCAGACCACATTTGTGTGATGTTCTCTACTATAATGGTGAGGTGCTTACTGTCCTAATTCCATAGATTTGATTATGGAGACACTGCTCATCCTATCTCTAACAGGCTCTGCAAGGGCAAATGAGGCAAATCAGGTCTACTTGAGACTGAGTTACTCAGAGACAGTTAGTTATGCAGGGATGCACCTGGGAATGAGGAACAAAGTTGCAAAGGGGACTTCTCATGGGGGAACTGGTGAGGTAGTTCACCAGGAAATGAAACCAAGGAAGAATACTTCTAGGTCAGAGATGCTTAGAAAGCAGGGCTGGTTCAAGGGGCTTTGGTGCCCCGAGCTGGCTTTTGATTTTGCACCCACCCACTGTGTGTGGGGGTGGCAGGGGCTGGAACCCAGCCTCCACTCTGACCTGGCTCATGCCACCTGCAGGGTGGGTAACAGACAGCCCAGGGGCAGAGCAGGCCAGCCCAGAAGCTGGGCTCCACTCTCTCACCCCTCCCTTGGGTTGGCTGTTCCACCCTGGGGGTGGGGAGGACTGGCTCAGAGGCAGCGCAAGAGAGCAGAGCCCAACCCATAGGCCAACCTGTTCTGCCCCTGGCATGGTGCTGCAGCCGCCCCTAGGCAAATGACGCTCTGAGCCAGGGCCTCTTTTGCTTACGGGTTGAGCTGGTCCTGCTGAAAATGGAGGAGCTATAAGTGACAAAGCTCAGGAAAACCTTGTCCCAGTGGAAGGACTTCACCAGGTGCGAGCAGAAGCTCCATATTAGAGGCATTACATGCAGTTATGATGAAGGGTTGTCTCATTTTGACCTGTGTGTGGGCCTTGACAAAAGAGAAAGCACCCTTCCCCAACTGATGACAAAAACCTCCAGCTTCAGAAGAGGCTTTCTGGGTCAAGAGAGCCTTACTGGTATGGGGCCTGAACAGTAAGTGGGGTTGATGAATTAAGATTATTTTAGCCCTCTCCCCATTCTGCTTAGGTGAAGGTTCATCTATATTCTGTTTCACTTTTGGGTTAAATAAAGTAGGTCCCTGAAGGGATGTCGTTCAATATACATAAACCTCTCTGGACTTCTGGATAGCCCTCTATGAGAAACTGAGTCAAAGGTGAATACTCCTGTCACAGAGACTTTTAAAGGGTAGCAAGCTGCCATTTGTCAAAGTTGCAATAAATAGTAGATCCCCAGTCCTTCTGTACATGGAGGCAACATGGAGTACAATGTTTGCACTTAGCAAAGGCCATATGAGGTAGTTGTGAGGGGGAAATACTTGGTGGGATGCCAAATTAGTGTGTTAAAAAGGGTCACAAGACCCAGTGAAGAGCTCATTAGTCGAGAGTTTGAATAAATATCCAAACATTTGTTCAATGTCATCTGCTCTAACTAAAGTCAAAACAGTATTCTGCTTCACATTTGCAGAGAATCCCCAGGCACAAAGAAAATTTTTCAGTAGATTTCCTGGTCATTAGAAAGGGTCATGCTACAGTTCAGTGGTAGGAATTGTGACTTTTGCCCTCCTCACCCCCTTCCAATAGAGGATGCACAACTCTCATACTAGGCCATAGATGAACGCACTGCTATTGTTTAGATGGGGAGAAGTTCAGAGTTAAAATATCAGAAAGAGTTTTGGCAGTGAGTTTCTTTCTTCACCAGTATGGCCACTTCCTGGTACTTGATGGACTAGGCAACTCTTTGGCTTGGGATGGTAAAGTCTTAGATGATCTGGCAGCAGCTGTCCACTCTGACTAAAACTATGCATTGAAAGGAAGAAAACCCAGAGGTTGAGCTGTTGGAAAGATCAACACAAGTTCAGAAGCATCCTGAAAGTGAGGGAAAGTCAGTTGAGGGATTCGGAAAAGACCCTCCCAGACCATAGTGAGGAGCTATTCTTACTGTGCATTTTTTTTCATGTGGAAGATGGGGACATATGAAAAAATCTTGCTGCTCTAATGATAGTGAGTATGGTGGGTGATGTAATCTGGTTGAAGTTTCAGGATTCAGGATGTCCAGAGAAACTGGTGTTCAGCTAGAAGTTGTGTGCCTGTGTGTTTATATAAGCAGTGTGAACAAATCATGATTATATTCTCTGTCTCTTGACTGTTCGTGTTCTTCCTAAAGCCCCAGAAGCTGGAGACATGGCTATAAAGTTGAATCTTGGCTTTAATTAAAAGAAAAAAGGCACATATTTAGCCTTCAAGGTTGCGGAGAAATCCTGAAAATGTGACACCTAATGACTGACAAATCAGAAGATAAATATTGCTTCCCCCAATTTTGTGATTTTTTTGTTAAAATCTCATTAACCTTATAGCTAATTTCATGATTTTGAATGGTTTCAGTTGGCAATACTGTATAGATCTTGGTCTGAGCTGCAGTATTATGGACAGGAGAACACATTTAGATCACCTATATATGTGGGGACTTCTACACAATTCCAATAGCTGTAATGTTTCTCTAAGTGAAGGGGTTGTGGTGGTAGGTGGGCTGATTCAAGGTGGGAGTGTCCCTTTCATTACTAGGCTCTTTGTCTTCAGAAGAGATGAGAAGCACTTTCTGGACTTCAAAGGTTCATGGCCCTCATCCCAGAAGCCCTGAGTCAGAGAGGAGAGTAGATATTTTGGCTCCAAAAGAAGATGTAAATTACAAAGAGGTAGCCAAGGGGCAGCAGATTCTGGAGGAGGAATTGTAACAGAGCAGCAGAGCTCTTCTGTTGTTCTGGCCACTCACCCCATTAGCAGGTGTTAAAACTATTGCATGAAGCTACTGAGTTCTGCTGTCTTATGGTAACACCAGTCAGCTACACTGGGCGATGTGACAGAAAAAGCACTAGTTAGTTATGCAGTCATTTTAGTCCTGGCTTTCTTGACCCCTAGATTCTCACTTCAGGTACAAGGTTTTCCCAGCTGTCCTTCAGGGAATTGGTAGATAGCATCCAAAACTTCCCCCTCTTTGGAAGTTTGCAACTCCCATTGTTGGATTATGCTTGGTCCCTCAGAGTGGCTGTGACTGTCAGCCAGCTTCCTCTTTAACTGTTCCCTGCCTTCTATTAGTCCCCAGGCTCAGCAGGCAGCCTTTTCCTACTAGTGCCTCAATTCTTCCTCTTCTTCTTATGAGTTAGTGATGTAGACTCATCTCTTGACTCTATAACCATCTTGTAAATTTTAAAAGGGATAGCCTTGTACAATTACACCACTAGACTTTTACCCTGCTTGATAGCTTTAAAGCTATGTAGAGCTTTTTTAATGTTACTCCACTTTCCCAATACACTCATTAAACTTTCCATTGTAAAGCCTTAGGTGTCTAAATTGTTCATAAAGAGCTTTTTTTCTGGGTAATTCTTCCTGCGTTCCTATATCAGAGACTAACTATTATTTAATCTTACATGTATTATGCAATCAATCTCTGCATATATTCAGTAAATGTACATTAACAGTCTGAATAAGAAAAGTTAATTGGTTCTTTCATAACTTCTGAGTAAGTATATTATCACCTATGCTGGGACATATTTCATAGAATCTTTTTCCTCTTTTCTCCTTGGTTCATAATTCTCACCATTCCTTTTTAAATTAAACATTTCATTTCCTGCTTACTCACAGGGATCTTTATGTCGCTGCCTCCATGATTTAAAGGGTTTTTTTTCCCCCCCTGTTTTGTGTTCCATTTCAATGCCAGGGATCCCTCCATGTGCTGGAATCCATGCTAGTGCTATGTTTACACCCATCCGTACTAACTTTGTTGTCAAAAATCGTATTTCATGTGTAACCCTTCTGCCAGGGCAGGCTGGCAGAACAAGAGCTGGGTTCTATACCTAGGGGTTTCCCAATAATGTTCATGTTAATACAGAACCCATGCAGATTAGAAGCCCCCCTTCAGAAGCTGTTAGGCACAGCTTCTAAGCCTGCCTTACACATGTATTAGGTCACGGCTGCTTTTTGAGGTGCCCCTTTGAATTGTCAATATAGCTGATAATGAATATGAAAAGAGAATGGCTGTGGTCGGCCATACGTCTATATCCAGTTTAATGCTA
This sequence comes from Podocnemis expansa, assembly GCA_007922195.1. Classification (NCBI taxonomy): domain Eukaryota; kingdom Metazoa; phylum Chordata; order Testudines; family Podocnemididae; genus Podocnemis; species Podocnemis expansa. Next base: position 12,476,673 of record ML682038.1, read on the forward strand.
ACATTATTCCTATCAATTCAGTTGTCATTGAGTATGTCTACTTAGCAACTAGACATCACTGGCTGACCCATACCACCTGACTTGGGCTCTGGGGACTTGGACTGTTTCATTGCTTCTGTTTTATTGCTATGTGGGCATATCCATAATGGATACAAAATTAGATATCTATTTTATTTTAGATATTTCAGTTCCAATCTCAGGGATGCAAAATGCTGTTTCCATGCTTCCTATGTTTTCATGTTTAGATCCAACTGTGTGCATTTGGCAGTACGGACTCCATTTACCATAAACTCAAACTTTGTGTGTTTCTTCTCCTTTACGTTATTATTTATCACATGAATCCACAGCCAGAGATATAATTTTTCTAGATGTTGCTCCACAACTACAGATTTTAAGCACTTCTAGTCTTTTCTTTTCTACTCAATATTTTATCACATTTTATCCCTAAAAGCATGAGCAAGTTTATAATGTTGGACTACTTTTTGTCAACTTAATTTCCCATATGCCTGATCTGTTTGTCTAGTGTTCTTTTTTGTGCTGTTTTCCTTGATGTAAGCCCAAAATGTCAGATCTAACAGTTTTATTTCTCTGTTCTGAAGCAAGAGGCAGAATGCTTACGTCCCTCTTCTTCCACCTCAGTTGGGTGAGAAGGGATTCTTGCCCTGGCCATCTGCAAATCTGCTGGTCCCAGAATGTTAAAGAAAAAGTAGCTAATTTATTCTAAACTCTACTTATTCCCAGGACTGCTTCCTCTCCACCAATACCTCCTATTTCCTAGGTCTTTGCATATATCAAAATCTTCCCAAATCTGAAAGGTTTATGCCCTCTGAGTGGGGTGGGATAATGGCTGGCTACCACTACTTTTAAGGGGTCAGACTACTACATCACACTGACATGTAATAATTTTTCTGTTGAATATGCATTCTGCTGTGTTTAATGATCGTTTTAGTACATGGTACTCCAGTCATTATTTCATAGTCCAGTCATAGTTTAAATAATTCCTCAAGGTACCAATCATTTATTCCCTGGTTCTTTTCTCCATTAATGAAGCATGACTCTCAGAAAACAATCATCTGTTGGCATTAACAAATACTGTCTTTTTGGATATATATTGTATTAATCCCACAAAACTATTTTACCTCAGAAATCATTTTGTTCTTTGATGTTGAAGTCCTTCATCTTTTCCTGTCCTGCACTCAGGGCTCATTCTAAGGGTGGACAAGTGGGACAGTTAGAAGGACAACAACTTTCAGGGGGTGCCAAAGTGCTCTGCTTTTTTTCCTCCCTTTGCTCAGCTGCTCAGGGAGTTGGGGAACCAAAAACATCTTCTGACCTGCAAAATGTCTCAGGCTGCTTCTTACTGTACAGCAGTGGTTTTTGTCTGGACTGTTATTTAATACTTTATTGGCTCTTTGTGGCTCATCTAGGTGCATTCCCTGCTAGAGTTGAGCTCTGTAATCATTTCAAGCATGATTCTTTATTGGTGCATTGGGTGACGTTTTCAGAAGTCAATAGACAATATCAACAATATGTTGGACTTATCTCGCACCTTATATTGAGCTTCTCAAAGCAGTTCACAAACATTGGTGAGTTATATTTTCACAACACCACAAAAATGTAGGGAGGCATTTTGATCACCATCTTATAAATGGAAAACTCAAGACACAGAATGATTGAGTATTTTGGGGTCTTATCAGAGCCTATAGGTACCTAGGATTGAGTGTGGGCTCAGCCAGATGTCCTGGAAGTTTAGGTTCTGTAAAAACAAGTGTGAAAACTTAGAAAGGTTTTATTGTTCTTTAAATATTTTTAATTAAACAATTTGAAATATGGGTTTTTATATCTTTATTGTCTCAATTTGCCTTACAATGCAATATGTGAGGGTGATCAGGGTTGCATGTGCAGTATGTGACTGACAGAATGGTTTAATTTAGAAAAAAAATATTTACTATGCATAAGAAAGCAGGGAATTTATTATGCCATAGATGCTCTAAAGTGAGGGTCTTAGTAATAATAGCTGCCTGGCATTAGGTTTAATTGATATGACAGATGCTTTTGGTATTTCCTAGCTATTTTCCATTAGGTGAATATATGCATATTTCTCATTTTACCCATCTCCACCAGTCTGAGCTCAAATTCCATCCTCTATAAAATTCAACACACGTTTCTTGCAATAATCTGCAAATGAGAATACCAATTCACTGTACTTTAAATGAAAGAACTCCATTTAACAGCTAGATTGCTTGACCCTCAAAACTATGCTGGCATTTTCCAGGCGTTCAGACAGATTAATGCTTAGAAGAATATACTGATTTTCAAAGCTGCTAAGCTCTTAGCTCTGTCAAGCTACTAAATTCCAAAGACTTCAACAGGATTGTGGGTTCTCAGTAAAATCATGGTAGACATGCATATGATGGTTCATAATTCAGTTCACATCAAGTCAGCCTCTGAATGCTTGGCTCATAATTTATTCCTATCTAGCATTTAAATTTTTGTACTCTAATTGCCAGAACAGCAGGTGACTGGTATTTGCTATCAGAGAGAGATCATGTGATGAAGCAGATCAATTGGATGGACTGTGTAGTTGTATAGAAGCTGGCAATTTCATTTCACAACATTTTGTGAAAGTGTTTTTTGACTTGGGTTAACCCCCTTGGCATTTTAATTTAAGATTTGTGTCAAACAAACCAAAAACTCAAGACTTAGCTGAAACTAATTAGGTTTGCCTTGTGTCAGTCTCGAAACAACATACTAACTTAGGTTTACTTGACACTCAAGCTCACCTAATTCAGAAGGGTAGCCATGTTAGTCTGGTTCAGCAAAATAAACAAGGAATCCTGTGGCACTTCTAAAATAAATCATCTAAGAGTTTCTAATGGGGAATTAGTAGATTTAGATTATTTTCCCAGCTCTGTATTCTTTTAAAGAATTTCTTTCCCATCTTCCCATAGAAGGGCATAATGTGGCCCAGAATTCACCTACTTTTGTACCTGTTCCAATACATTGAACAAGCGCACTATTCAACTAACAATTCTACCGAAGTGTATGGGGACCACTCAAATGCTAGTCAACGTGAATAAGTGTTTCAGAGTCTGACCCTAAAAGAACAGAAGTGAAGTGAAGATTAACTAATTAGAAGCTGACTGTACAACTTGTATTCATCCAGATGAACATTGATTCTCACAAATTGTCCTACCAACTTTTGAGTGAGGCTGCTGGTGAAAGCGCTGCTCCACATGAGAAGTAATGGTTGTACAATCTAGCCTTTAATGTGTGTAGAGTTCTTAAACATCATTAGATGGAAGGGACTCTAAAAGTGCAAAGGTTAAATGTAAAAGCAGTACATTGTGATTCCCATTTTGCTTGGTGCCTGCCAAGAAATGCAGGGTAGTTTAGGAAAGGAACTAGCAAGCCATTTGGGAATGTGAATTTCCTCAAGTTAGAAAAAAGTCTAGTACATGCTTACGTGTTTTATTTGGGTGACTGTCTTATGCTACCTGGGAAAGAGCTAAGATTTCAGATGAATGCAGATGGTGTAATTTTCCTTTCTAAACAAGCCACACCAAACATTTATTGGTTTTACGTGCTTATATTTTTAAGTTTTGCTCATGAAGTATATCCACTGTGCTAAACCAAAAGGAGCTTAGTAAAAGTAGATGGCTTACAGTTAGTAGTGTTTGGGTACAGCATTTGCATAGTTTTCTCAAGCGCCAGTGTCTCCACACTGTCTGCTCAAGGAGCTTTTAGAGACCACTGGCTAATATAGTGAGTCCCAGTGTTAGTTGTTCATGAAGTATTACTTATGTCTGAACACAAACCTTGATGGCTCTATTTTTTTATTTAGACTTTCTCAATGAATTATTTCTACTTTCATCTCCAGAGTGATTGATGTGGTGTGTGCCTGGTGAGGATGGAGAGACTTGTAATTTCTGGGAAGTTATGTTCTCTGGATCATCTACTGAACAAGGGGTCCAACAAAGACTGGTAAATGAATAACCTGCTGCTTTATATTTCAGCACAGACCAAGAGGTGAGCAACCAGATGTTTACTTCGTTGTGTTCTTAAATGAAAATGTATTATAGGGTTCTGGGATGGTAAATGGGATGTGACTGGAAGACAGATCCAACCATCCAATATACCAGATAGCTCCACTCAGTTTCCTGCTTAGGCAAAATGAAGCTATCACATTGCGCAATGTACACAAAAACAATATAGCCAGGGCAGCTGTTACCATGGCAGCAAAGTATGAGAAATCATGGATGTCACTGAGTGCACAACTGCAGGCCTCAGACCCTAAAGTTTATGCTAGTTGAGGGCCTGATTGTGGAAATTTTCTCATGCTGGTGAGCAGTACAAGGCAAGCAGACCCATTGAGATCCAAGAGCTACTTTGAACACGAGCTTCATCACTGTTCTGGGATAGACCTGGACATACACTGGTGAGGGTGAGCAGGGGACTCTTTGAACAGCAACTCCTGTGAACAGAGCCTGTCAGTCTTTACTCTCTCTGGAAACAAATTGACCAGTGAGGGATAGGAAAGAGAGAGGGCTATGTCCCACACAGCTGTTCACAGCAGGCAAGCAGTGAGGCTAATGCTGTGGTTATCATCCTATGCCACATATGCAGCTCTCTTTGTTATGTAGGCTGCATTCACACAACATATACTACCTGTGTGGCTATGAGGATGTCACATGGGCTGTAGCTGTGTGCTTACTAGACTGCAAGTGCTCACAGGCCACAGTTTGAGAACCACTGGGTTAATGCATCAGCAAGAGCAAGCTATATTTTCTTAAGTACGGTGGGGTACAGAGTAGGCAGTTGTGGGCACACTAAATAGTATGTCTGTACACTGCCTCGACAGAGTCTGTGCAAATGGCACAACTGAGTCCTCTGTCTTGTGCATTGCAAATTTGAGTTTATTTTCCTACCCTCTGTAGACAGTTTTTCAGCTTTTGGGCACTCTAGTTGGTGCATAAGCTAGGCATATAAAGGAGGTGTCTGTGTATGCTGTAGATGCCAATCTGAATGTTTAAATGAGGGAATGGATAGTTTATGATAATTAATACACTCAGCACTTACTTTATGTTTCCACCTGTAAAGCTCAAAGCACTTTACAAAGATTTACAGAAGTGGAATCTTTTTACACACAAAGAAACTGAGGCCAAGTGACTTGCCCTAAGTTATACAGCACATCTGGAAACAGCACATCTGGAAACAGCCCTCAGGTCCTCCAGACAAGTGCCCTCTGTTTGAAAACCAGTCTCTGCAACACAGATTTTTGTTAACTCTAGGTAATAAGAGAGGGGAATCAGTTGGTAAACTGGATTCTAGAACTGCACCTTTTTCAAAAGTTGGAGAGTGAGTCTGAATACAATGTCATGTTGTGGGCCCATTTCTATCAGCAACATACATATAAAGTATCAGGAAACAGAAAGCATTCTTAGAATATCTTCTCCATTTAAAATAATATTGATAGACCAGATTCTCTGCTTCATTGGCATGTGAAAAATAAATCTGTTAGTCTTTAAGTGCCACACGACTCCTTGTTTTTTTTAGATGAGGGAGGGTCATCAGGGAGTTTCTAGCTGCCTAATTTTCTGTCCTGTCTAAGGGCTTCTCTGACCTGCATCAGCTGGCAGTTGCCAAGAGGGACTGTATACCAGCTAAGGATAGCCAGAGTACAGCACACTCTGACTACACTTCCTCCTTGCCCCTTTCGTGGGTGACTGAAAGAGAGGAAGGCTCAGTTATGCCTGCTTTGTGTTGCCAAACAATGCAAGGAGGGTAGAATGGGGACAGAAAGTCTGTCCTCAGGGTTCTTCTATCTATATATCATTTAAATGTATTTAAATGGCCTGTTTATCTATGATTTGTTCACCAGTTTTATAAAGGGCTGTATAGTAAATGAATGTATTTTAGACAATGTCTCTGAATAATGCTTTACTTATAATGGTTTGATATGAATTCCTTCTGAATAGTTTATTTCCTTACATATCTAAAGGGAGTAAATCTGTTTTCTTTTTCCAGTGACTAGTGGCCTGATCTTTCTCCAGGGCAGAACTCCCACTGACATCAGTGGAGCTGGATCTACCATAATGAAGTAACGTACCCTTCTGGAATCTGGGCATTTGGTCTTGGATTCCTCTCCTGAGAGGAAGCTGGATCCAGCAACCCTTTTGCATGCAGGATATCCATTAAATTTGGGCTAGCTTCACAAAAGAAACTTAGGAGATGCAATGCTTAGCATTGACATGCCTAGCTTTTAGGAGCCTAGAAAATCACTGGGATTCACAAAGCCTAAGTTAGACATTTAGGCTTCCTAAGCTAGGGGTGGGGAGAAAAATGCTTCAAAATGGTTCCAAAGGGGTAGTTGTGTTAGTCTTGTTCAGCAAAACAAACAAGGAGTCTTGTGGCACTTTTAAAGATTAACAAATTTATTTATCGCTTGAGCTTTCATGGGAGACAATTCCACTTTGTCAGACAGTTTGAAGATGGGGGAGCTTACAGAATGGGAGGAAAATAAATGCAGGGAAGTGTAAGTCACAGGATCAAATTACACTGTAACAGCAAATCAAAGCTCCTCATCTAAGATAGCCACTGGAAGAGTCCAAGGGGAGGACTGTCCCCTAAATCCTGCCCCTCTCAGGAAGTTTTGGTTCCTTTTGTTGCTTGGGATTCTCAGCTGCAAACTGTCTCTTGGTGTTAAGCTTCTATGCCATTTTTACAGGAGGAGGAGCAGCTTCAACCAGAGAGACTGAGGGAAAACTACATCAGAATACCCCACAGATCAGCTGTTAGGGCCTTTTCAAATTCTTTCAGGTGTAGAAGGGACTTAACTGGTGGGTGGCATCTCAACATCCGTGGTTACTTAGGCACCAAATGAGTTTAAGTACCTATAGGGTTGGTGACAGCCGAGTGGGTGGTTTTGGGCATCCTGGTAGGGTCTGCTTCTGGGGCTTAGGTGTCTAAAATGACAGTTAGGCAACTAAGCTCCCTCGTGAATCTAGCCCTTAGCAGGGGTTCCATCCATCAGCCTTTCATAGGTGACACTGCCATTGATGACAATGGGAGCTTTGCAGGTGAAAAGAATGGAAGATTGTGTAACAGGGTGGCTTGCTCTTATCTGGGCCTAAGCCAACCTCAGTTGCAGGATAGTCCCCAAATGTGTAGAATCAGGTCATCCCTTTAAGGGCTGATAAGGCAGAGCCCAGAAAAGAGCTGGAGGGACTATGAAAAGGTGTCTGCAGGGCTCTAAGTAGCTGAAAGAAGAGTCTGTGCAGGGTGGCAAGGTATCCAGATTGGGAAAGATCCTGACCAAGCAGGGAGAGTGAGGAAAACTATCCAGGCTGGGAAGGAGCTTGAGGAGACAGGGAGATCCAGAGAAGAAGTAATAAGTCTTGAGGTAGGAAGAGGCCCAGGGATAACTTCAGCACAGGTGAAGAGGATGACAAAAGACAAGCTGTTCAGTACGGCAGAAACCCAGAGTTGAGGGTAGGAGTGGGTTTTCCTACTGATCCAGGGAGGAGTCTGCAGTACTCCAAGGACTGACTGAGGAAGAGGCCCAGAGAAGGTGGAAGGATTTGTTCTTTGTGATACATTTTGGGGATTTTGGGTATGGAAAAGTATGACCTTGGAAGGAGTGGACTAATGACTGATTTAGCAAAAGGACTGAATCACCAGTCGTTATAGGCTGAGAAAACACCATAGTGCCAAAGTCACCATCATTCAGGGGTGCTACCCCAGCGAAACAGCTGTGATGCCACCTTTGACCATGAGGGGGCTCCTAGTGGTGAATGGGTCTTATTATAGATTGATTTCAAGACCGTGAGAAATAGATATCAACTTTCCAGATTAACATGTGAGGTCTCTTTCTATGTTAATAAGATCATTATATCGAGTTTTTAGGGAAGCAAAATTGCCAAAATGCTGTGTCCAAGAGGAAGACAATAAGACAAAGACTGACAAGGGGCCTGAGTTGTAAATGTTCCCATATGATATATTTTCAGGAAGCCAAAAATACATTGGATACCTTTAAAGACCAGTAAACTAATTGCTTTAATTGCATTTGAGACAGAAAAATTAAAATCTCTCTTGAGAAAAGGTGTATACTGGACAGTAACCATGTTACCCACATGGGAGGATTTTAATAACATCTGTTCATAGAAGACATTATTTATAAAACATTTTTGCTTATTGAAAATCAATTATTACACAGAATGACACAGCAGGTAAGAGCAAACTTAAGCATTTTCAGTAATATTGTAATAAGGTCAAAATGCTTGCAAATAAAATTAAACTGTTGAAGGCTCAGTTCAGTCCAAATGAATTTTAAGTTAGCAATGATAAATAAACTGTGAATTTTATGACATTGTTTATTTGCCATCATTGAAAATTTATTTTGGAATGATACATATAATTGTGCGCAGTTCCAACAGTCCTGGTATTGAAATCATAATTCCTGTTGATACAAAGCAAAAACTTGCCAAAAACTTAAATTAAGAGCAAGTCATAATCCATTTGGATTGCCATAAACTCTCATGTGGAGTACAGAAACCTTGTTCCAAAAGAACAACCCTGACTCCATGCTGCTTTTTAAAAAACACTGAATCCATTTTCCTCATCCCAGCAGACTGGTAGTTTAAAAGGTAAGGAGCATTTCTCACCAGGAAGAAAACAACTGTAAATATTTGCAAATAGAAGTCTATGTTTTTCAACTGTCATTTCTATGCCTACTTCTGAAAGCTGATGTGACACTGATATCTTTATAACATGTCAGACACCACAAAACAGTTCTCATTGTTTTTTAATAAATAATATCTTGTAATTAATTATTCTTTTTATCTGTCTGAAATCATTTGCAGACATTCATTAAAGGATCCTTACCCCAGCCATGTGGGTTTTAGAAGAGACAGCATCCCAGCTTTTAAGATGGAAAAGGTAAGATACAGAAGGTCAAATTTTCTGCTGGTGATCAGGTGATATATCTTCTGGTCAGTTCAGACTAACGAGGCTAAATGGCTATGTTCACACGTAAACTGTTATTTCGAAGTAAGTTATTTTGAAAGAAAGTCCTTATTTTGAAATAAGTTAATTTGAATTAAGAAAATATTAATTCAAATTAAGGGAAAGCCTGCTATCGAAACGGTTGTTGTTTTGAAATAAGGCCGTTTGGACATATTGTTTCGCAACAGTTGTTTTGAAACAATGCTGTTGTTTCGAAACAATGTGTCCGAACACCATTGTTTCGAAACAACCATTTTGAAACAACGGCTATTTTGATTTCCTGCTAGGTTTTACTGTTTCAGAATAATGGCCCTTATTTCAAAACAACGGGACCCGTTGTTTTGAAATAACAGTATGTTGTGTGGACATAAGAATTTTTATTTCAAAGCAACGGGTGTTGTTTTGAAATAAAACTGTTGTCTGAACACAGCCAATGATTTGCCAAAGTCTGAGTTCCTCAGTTGTCAGGATCAGTACCTTAACACTGGCAAAGTAGTGTTACCTTTGCACCTCCCCTGAGGCCAATTTGGGGATCAATTTTACCTCCTGTGTAAGTCAGAACAGTTCAAGGCTCTGGATACACCCTTCTCATTTGCTGAAGTAAGCAACTGTTTATGTTTTTCCAGATCTATCACAAGGTTGGAAAGGCTAGAAGACTTGGACATTTACCATGATGACCTCTGCAGAGAGGGACTGGCCCAGCAATTGGGCTTCCATACTGAGCACATGCAACAATACAGTTGTTCAGCGGCTCCCCCCGTCTGTCTTCACACTCTCTCACTCTCATCTCAGGGATGCTGTAGAGATGCTGATAGATCTGAAGACATGAGTTACCTGACAGGGAAAGGAGCAGAGCCAGCTTTTTGGGCCACTGAGTCCCAATCTGGATAGGTGGGAGCAGATGGAGGCAGTTACAAGATGGAATAGAAACAGAGAGGGGTGCAGGTGGAGATAGGGGTTGGATTCTGCAGAAGTAGCCAGGGTGAGGTGTGTATTATTTTTTTAAAATCATAACCTAGCAGGAGGATAGGTGGGAGGGACTGGAGAAGGTGTTAGACAGAAACATTTCAAGGAAGCAGACAAATGGAATGGATAATACTGCTTCCTTTATACTGATGAAATTCCCTGTTCTGTATTAGAAGATAGCAGCTCAGAGGGAGAAGTTAGTTGGGAGACAGGAGACAGAAAGAGAAGGCTTTCTGGGGATAGAAAAGGCAGGGAAAGACAATAAGGGGAGGAAGCAAAGGAGGGTGGAAAGTTTGTGAGGAGCCCACAAAGGGGCTGAATCCTTAGTTGACAAGTGGAAAGGGGTGGTAAGTTCCTGGAAGTAGGGGAAAGGAATAAAACAAAAAGGGGATAAAGAGTATTGGAGAGAGAATAAAAGGCAGAGAAAAGGAAAAGAAGGATTATGAGCTAGGTCAGACAAAAAGTTAGCTGGAGGAAAAAAAGTCCCAGAAAAGGACTAAAGGAAAGAGGCAAACATGAAACAGAAGGCAAGTGAAATGAAAAACAAACAAACCAACCTGGATGACAGAACAAGTGTTTGGTTTCTTAGCTCTGTGTCTCACTTTGAGTTGTTATTGCCTTAGTGCCAGACATACTGCGCATCCCACAGAAATATCTTTTAAGAAATAACTGATAGCAAACATAATTAGCAACGCTATGCAGACATTTTCACAGAGCTACTTAAAAAAAGGCCAGTCTTAAAAAAACAAGACATTTGATAACATTTCTCGCTAGTGTTACTTGTCAGGGCTGCTGACACCATCAAACAATCATTTCACTGTGGACCAGATCAGAATAATGTATATATGTAAGGCCAGATTGTCAACTGTTTAAGTATTCATCTGTGTAGCTCCATTGATTATGGTGGAGCTAAGCTGATTTACACCAGCTCAGAATTATGTTCTGGAAACTGTTGTGACATCCAAGTTTAAAAGTTCCACAGGAGTCAAACATATACACCATAGATGGATATAGATTAGAAAGAAAACTCAACAAAACTTCAGGATTCTGTTGCCAGAGTCTCCTCTTTTTTGGCTGGCCAAGTCTGTGCCTCCCAGTGGATGTGTTTCCCTGGCAAATGTGTGGGAGCCAGTGTAATGAATACAAATTCCTGTCCCTTAATTATGTAATACATTAGAAGGTGAGCGAGTCCTTAATTTTGCGCTTTACTTAAAAGTTAGAAGTGGGATGATCTTGAAAAGCGTGTTACATAATTTATGGAAAGTTTCTTATGGAGGTGAGCTGCTGTGCTCGCCAGAACAGCCATAGACAGGTTTTGGGAAGGGGGTGGTGCTCTTGACACTGGAACAGGCAGGAAGCTTGTGGCTGGCTAATGTCAATCCCCTTCCTCCCTTATCTTCCGCTCCATTGGTGTTTTTGTGCATAAAGGGTATGAGAGGGGCTGTTGAGTGCCATCTGTGGACAGCACTCTTTGACTCAGTGTAGTAGGAAGTCAGTCTTTTTTTAGAACTTAAATGCACATGACTAAATTTTGGTTGGGCCTTTACTAAACCCCTGGGATTAGATACAAAAATCTCAGGTAGTCCCAGTAAAAATGTGACAGCTGGTAAGTAGGTGAAGAAGTGCATATGGTTTTGTTGCCTTAGTGTCTGGGTAAGCAACAGCTAGGATGCAGTGGGTCCATTTCCTGTATGGTGCTAAGTTGTTCCAGAGATGGTATCTGCAACAAGCTGTTTGGTTCTGCATGGAAAAATCTTTTCCCTTAAAACTATAATAAGAGCCATAAATTATACAACAGAGTTCTGCCTGTGAAATAAAAGAATGTTTTCACTGATCCTTTTAATGTGTTCTCTCATTTTATTACCCTTCCCTCTTCAGTGGGCTAACTCTACATACATTTGATCTTTTCTTCTGTTGTCTTGCAGCTGAGGTAGCTAGGGGTCTCCTCCAGGCCACCACCCATTTCCCCAAGTTTCCTTTTCCTTTCTTCTCTACATTTTGTTTCACACTCATTTGTTCTGTTCAGAGTGTAGTTCTCTTTCTTCCTTTTTCAGTCCTTTATTTGTTTCTGCTCTTTGGTTCACAAAGCTTCTGCTGTGCTCCATTTCTTCTTATGCCTCTTTAGTGCTCCTGTGTTGCTTTCATGTCTCTTTGTTCCCTCACCTTCTGTGTTTTCATTTGCTTGGTCTCTCTTCCTCCCTGCTAGCTGTGGATTTCTCTTCTTCTTTTCTCCCCTCTTATTATTCTTTACCTGCTTTATTTCTTTTAAATGCCATGCCTCCTCCCATTCAGACATATTCTTAGTTGGTCTCTTCACTTCTCTGTTTTTGGGCTTATTTCTGAAATTGCTGAGTATTCCTGAGAAATGCTAAGTTCTGGAGGGGTAACCAGGTTAGTCTATTTCAGCAAAACAAAGCAAGAGTCCTGTGGCACTCAAAGACTAAGAGAGATTTTTTAATGAATAAGCTTTTGTGGGTACAACCCCCTTCCTCAGATGCATGAGGTGAAAACTGCTATATGTTAGGTATATATAAACATGCAAAGAAAGGTGAGTTAATAAGGTCAAGTCAACCAGTGTAGATATTGCCCATTAACAACAATTGATGAGAAGGTGAGAATTTTTAAAGTGGAGAAATTACCTATTGTAATGAGCTAGCCTCTTCTAACCCCTGTTCAGATCTAGACTGTTAGTGTCAAGTTTGCACATGTATTCAACCTCTGCAGTTTCAAAGCTGATGTCAAAAAGAAACTTCAGCAAGTAACTGCAGAGCTCAAATTCATACGCAGACTTGGCACTCTGACTGGGTTTGAATAGGGACTGGGAGTGGCTAGCTCCCATCTAAAGGTAATTTTTCCACTTTAAAAATTCTCACCTTCTCATCAATTGTTGTTAATGGGCAACATCTACATTGTTTGAGTGGACTCTGTTAATTTACCTGTTGTTGCATGTGTACACATACCTAGTATGCTGCAGTTTTCACTTCATGCATTTGTGAAGCTTGTTGATTATTAGTTCACACCAAACCCGTTTGGTATGACCTTGCAAAATTTGTAGCCAGATTCTCTGCTCATATAAATTTGAGAAGCTCTAATGCCTTCAGTGGAATTATGCCAGTTTACATGAGTTTAGGAGCTCTCCTTGTGTATGTGTTCTCTTCCACTTTTTTGGCTTCTTTGACCACCCCTAATATCCATGGTCCTCCATAAAAATTTTCATATTATAACTTTTCCAGTGTCTTTTAGCATATTATGTTTTATGGTCTTTATTTTTTGCCTTCATTATTTTTTTACACTTGTTTCATAGTTGGCTTTAACAGAATGCAAAAATGAGAACACATCAGCTCCTAGTTGTACATCATTCCAGAATAAACATGAAAATATTATATTAGTATTTTAGATAGCATCTTTCAACAGATTGTACCTGAAATCATATCATAATTTGGAATCTAGTATTTTAGCCTTGGACTTGGAGAATTTGTATTCTTCTATTTTCTTTTTTCTTTTAATTTTAATTTGTGATCCATTTCACAGTATTAATAAGAACATATTGAATAATAAACTGTTCATTTCTCTGACCTTGCATGTATATTTGATGGTATTCCTTTTCTGATGTCCGTATCTGTCACAATGCGCATAGTCTTTGAATTTTCATTTACCTTAAACTAAAAAATAATCTTTCATTTGCTAGGCAGTTGACTGTAACACTGAGATCCGCTTTTAAAATACATTTCCACCTTTACTTTCTTGGATCTTTTCTTCTCCATCCCACAAGCAGCATAGTTGCTGCTGACTTTAGACTAAGTCTCCACTGATGCTGGCAAATGTGCCATCGTTGATTTGATCTTCTGAGTTTGATTGAGTGGTCGATCAAGATCCATCTATTGATCTGGAGTTCAATTTAGTAACTCTAGCCCTGGAAGAAGAGTAGCGCTGAGTCAATGGGATGGCATTTCCCTTTAGCTCAGCATAGTGGAGACAGAAGGTAAGTGAGCACTATACAGTTGAAAGGAGATATACAAGTTATTTTTTGTAGCTTGCGTATCTCCCTTCGCTGCCGCCAAAAATTGCAGCAAGTGTAGAGAAGGCCTTAAAGGATCTATGAAAATGCCTTTCTGACTACACAGAAATATTGCTCCCTATTAGTGAATTCAGTTGCTTTTTTAATTTGCTCTCAGAAAACATACTTGGCATCCTTTTTTACTGTGCTTCAAGATTGATAAGTAATGTGTCAAATTTGTTCTTCGTGTAATTGATTCTCAGGGTAGCAGTAAATAAATAATTTAACAGAAGTTGCACCAGGGATGAATTTAGTCCAGAATGTTTACTATAGCTAGAAAGTCTATTGTAGGGGCGGCCAAACTTATGGAATTCGAGAGCCACACAAGTTGATTATTAAACCTTCGAGAGCCACACTGAGGTATATAGACATATTTTACCTACTCCAAACTTACTAAGTTTGAAATTCATCACACACTTCAATTTTATGATAAAAAGAGGGCAAATATCGATCCTACTAATGTCAGATTCTAATAATTACTTAAAGGTTACCAAGAAAACTAGGCCTACCTATACAGTAAAAACTTAGCTTCTCCCCACTGCTTCTCCTTGCCATCCCCGATGATGCCACTGCTTCTCCTGGCTGTTCCCGACCCCCTCCCTAACCCCCAGGCCCTGACGCTGGGTCCCCTGGGCCAACGCTCCCCTTCACCAGGGCCCCCTTACCTGGCCACTCTGGCAGCTAGGCACAAGGCTGGGGCTCACTCCCTTTGCTTTAAGCCCTGCCTGAGCTGAGCATCCAATATGGCCACATGCTCGGGGTGAGTGATTTAAAACTCCTAGGCTGGGGCTGCTTTCCTCTGGCTTTCTTCCGCAAACTGCATTTTTTCATTCAAGAGCTGCATGCGGCTCCCGAGCTGCAGTTTGGCCACGCCTGGTCTATAGCCATCTCCTTAACCTTTCTTATCCATCCATAATACAAATGTGATTGAAGGACGTAGGTATGACTATAGCTGTGGGAAAGAGGGAACATTCTGAAAACTCCTTGATAATCTAGTAGCATGGCAAAAGTAGTACAGTACTAGGAAATGGTTATAGGATGGTTGATTTAGCCAGTAGGAATCTGAACTCAGGAGACCAGTCCAGAAGTGGATTAAGGCTCGAGGTTTGTTGATCACCTGGGCTGTAAGAAAGGTGTAAGAGAAGCTGAAGGGTCATTTTTACTAAAGATGTCCTACTCTTGATACTTGCTTTTTACATAATTATGCATGTGCATGATTATTACCAACACTGAAAAAGATTTCTGACCTCTGAAATCCTGGTGACTGTATAAATGCTTACTGTAGTCAATAAGCTCCTAAGAAGTTAGGGGTGTGTGTCATCCTTACTTTTTTTGTCTCCTACAAAGTGACATACAACATCTCAAAGTTTCTGAGTCTCTTCCACAACACTGTGGTTTTGGGCCTTGGGAGCTATGGTGGTGCTATTTTTCATGGCATGTAGTGGGTACAAAACTAAATTCTGCCTCCGTGTGCACTATAGCTGTGCTCAGTCTGATCTGCCCGAGGCCTTCTGTGTGTGCTGAGGGAGGAAGCCAGATTTGCTGAATCATGTGCAAATGTGGGGGTGAATTTTGGAGAAAACCTGTATCTGCAATGTGAATTACAGCTAGAAATAAGAATTTGGTTTTCAATGTCTCAGTTGTATTTGACAGTGGTAATTACAGCAAATTATCAAATGCAAAGAAAATAAATAATTAGTCCTTTTGGGGTAGAGTTTTTATCTATGGAACTGCTGTTGCTTTTATTTTATTACACTTGACAGGTAATAAAGTAGGAATTTATTGTTCAAAATACAGCTATAATAAGTCTTTACATTTTTGTAGACAGATGTAAGATGTATTGCTTCTGAGACAAAGTATGGTTACAGCTGGTGCATTCCTATTAATGCAAAACCCCAGAAGTGTTCCAATTGCGTACTGCAGGGCAAGTAAAGGTCAAATCATTGGAAAATATTTTAAAACACAGTTGTGGTGGTTTAAAAGAAAAAAATATTTGGAATTCTTGATAAAATAGAGACTAGACCCTACTTTGTAAAGGATGATTCCCTCATCTGATTACATAGTAAGAAATTTCATGAAGGAGGTAAGCATACTTGAAATGGAAATATGGAAGAAGGTAGTAAAGTTTTTCCCCCTTATTTCTGTTTTTTGTTCTATATGCTATATGAGAGGAATTCTCTTCTTTTATTCTGCCATGTCTTCAGTGTGGCATTAGGAACCAATGCACAAGAGTTGCTTCCCTGAAAAGGCCAAACTGACCAATCAGAACATGGCTTTGGACACTCAGGTTCTGTCCTTCATTGATTGGTAGATTTTTCAGAGCGAATGAGATCATGTAGAACAACTATATAACACAGGCTATCAAATTTCACCTAGTTACCCTTGCATTTAGTCCAATAATTCGTCTGACTAAAACATATCTTCTAGAAAGGCATTCTGTCTCAGTTGAAACCTTCAAGAGGTGGAGAATCTGCCACTTCTTTTAGAAGCTTGTTCCAATGGTTAATTGCCTTCTCTGTTAAAAATCTGTACCATATTTCTAATTTTAATCAATACATTTGTAGCTGTGTTTTAGCTTAGACTCCTCG
Source organism: Podocnemis expansa (assembly GCA_007922195.1). Lineage (NCBI taxonomy): Eukaryota > Metazoa > Chordata > Testudines > Podocnemididae > Podocnemis > Podocnemis expansa. Next base: position 12,493,287 of record ML682038.1, read on the forward strand.
CAGACTTTAAAGATATTAGATTAACATGATTGTAAAGCCCTGCCAAGATACAGGCTAATGCAACTGAGCTAATATGGAAAAAAACACACAGTTTGTCCCTCAAGGCAGGGTCTCAGTGTTCAGTCGCACCAATAATAATCATTGTGATGGATGTGAAACTGCTCTGTGATAACTTATGAATACTGCACATTCAGCGGGTTACTCGGATGTTTGCACTATGACTATATTGGTATAGTTTAATAGTGGGCTGTAAGGAAAAACAAGCAGAGAGGTGAGACGAATAGGCTAAAGTAAACCAACAGTCAGGGTTCTGACTTGATTTCTTCCTCAAGTCATTAGACTGGTTTGGTTCAAAGGGCAAAAGCAAAGGAACTGACAAGAATAAATGGACTCTGACTAAGTTAAAAAGGATTTGTTTTCTCCCTCTCTCTCTGTTAGTCCAGACTAATTGGACAGTGTAGACATAGCCTTAGAGACTAAAAGGTTTATTTATTGCATGAGCTTTCTGTAAGTTTCCTGCATCTTCAACGCATCTGACAAAGTGGGATTTTCTCCCACAAAAGTTGATGCGATAAATAAATTTGTTAGTCTTTAAGTGCCACAGGACTCCTTGCTTGTTTTGCTTATTTTAACACTCATTCATGGTATTGTTTGCTGAGACTTTTCTTATTTCTACTTGCACTGTTTTTTGTTTGGTTATCCATATTTATGTAGTATCTGCAAAACTTCTAGGTGTTTTCCACACAGGGCCTGATTCTCCACTCTGTTACACCAGTTTTAAGAGGATGTAAATCCATGGCCATTAATAAATTTATATCAGTGAAGAACTTTGAATGAGAGACTGGAGAATCAGGCCCAACCTTTGAACTCTCCATTTTATCTGTGCCTGAATATAGTTACAGCCTACTGAATCTAATGCTGAGGAGAGAGCAAGATACCTGATTTATCTTATATGCAATATTTCTATCCAAATACAACCTGATAACTTCTTTTTTTTTTTTGGTGATGGCATTGACTCATATTCTATCTGGATCTAATTTATAATAGTGCTGTCTAAACCACATTTCTCTATTTTCCCTTGTCAGAATGTTATTTGGAAACTATCAATTATCTTAGTTAAATGAATATGTACTAGATTCATTGTAATTTCCTTTAAACACTAAAAAGTACAATGAGTTTAGCATGATTTTTTCTAGTGAGCATGTTTCCATCACCTCATTTTTCATAAGTTCATATATACTGATTGTATGTGTAAGTTTCAAAAGTAATTTCAGTGTATAAGTCAAATGGAGGAACACAAGGATTTGTGTTCCCAGCTCATTGAGGCATGTTTGAAAATCCCACTCCATTAATTGTTGCAGAATGTGTTAAAATCACACCTACTGGTCTGTCATTTTCTTAGTCTGCCTTTCACTCTTCCTGAAGGATAGGGTTTGCACTTTGTTTCTCCCTCCTGCTAATCTGTGACCTTTCCTTTGCAGCTCTTATTTAAAGAAGAGAGAGAGAAAAAAAGACAATACTCTGAAGCTATACTAATAATCCTTAGCATCCTAGGATGAATTTGTTAGAGCTTGTTGACTGAAGTACTTTCAAGGTGTCTGAAACAGCTCAACCATAGGCAGTAAAAGGCCAAGCAGCTCACAGTATAATCTATGGCTAATTACCTCCATCTCTTCAACTGCCAGAGAGGATAAATCTGATCTAAGTGCAGATTTCTATGCTAGTGAATTCAAACAATAAATTTCAGTTAATCTATCAAGTAAAGTCAAGAACATGTACATAAATTAAGTCTGTCTTTTCATTTAATTGTGGAAATTCATATGCAGATTGGCCCTCAGGCTATTTGGGAAAAATCAACTTGCCCTTGATGTTGTAAACTCTATTTCTGTATCTTTTTAAATGGGAAAATACTGCCTCCCTGTCTTTGGAGAAGTAGTTAATGTTTGTAAAGTGCTTTAATAATCTCGTGCTGTAGAATGGTATTATAATATCTTTGCATTGTGAATAATTTTTGTCAGCTAATAACTTGGGTTATGCTGTTTGAGTCTGAGTTATTCTTGCTAAAATAAAGTTTGTTTAGTTTAGAAAAATACATCAGTCCAGAGTGGAGAGTAGGAACATATGCTGTTTGAAAGAGAATCAGATTCTCTGATACTTATCAGCAGCAACGTTGTCTTGGAGAGAGAGGGAGGGAGATGATAAATGAAAATTCTGGATTGCTTTCCAGGAAGGGGTCAGCTCCCTTAGCTCAAATTCAAAGGAATGACTGGTGAGCCAGCAGAACAGCTGTGGTTAGTTTAACATGGTAAGCACTGAACAGAATAATTGGAAGATGGCTGTTAAACTGCTAAACAATTTCAATCCCAAGTGCTAATCAAACTCATTATAACTGAAGAGATGCAAACTTGCTAATTCTATAAACTATGAGAGAAACAGTGGTAACAGAAAAAAGAAACAGGCAGGCTTTTTCCTGGTGACTTTCTAGTTCATCCTTGCTTTGAGAATAAAATATAAACCCTGTAAATATAATAGGTTGAGTGGGTAGAGCACAGGATCTGGGCTCTGTCTTCAGCTCTAGTGACTGACTTTGGGCAAGTCACTTCATCTCCTTGTACTTCTGCTTGTCCTTATCTTTTTGTACTGTCTATTTAGTTCATGAACTATATACCTCTAGAAGTGTACTGTTACAATACCTAGCACAGCTGGGCCTCAGTCACTGTGGGGATCTCTAGGCATAGCTGTAACCCAAAAAATAATAAAATGAAACTTTTTTGGTTTTAATTTATTTCAGATGATGAAATTATTGCTTTTCAATGTTCCTTGGGTTAAGAATACTTTGCTAGAATAACACTGCATGCACCACAGTGGTGACGCTTAAAATGTTTTTTTCATTTCTTTATATACTTAGGATCAGACTGGCCAGTGGCTAAAAGCTGCAGTCCTGATGTTTCATGGAGCTGAAACGCTGCAGGGAGAATTTGGGAGGAAGAGGTCCAGTGAGCAGGGCAACTATGGACATTGGCCTAATAGGTCTGTGCTGAAATATCACTATTGTGCGACATTAATATTTTCCATTGAGATTTTGTTGCAAAGAGCATAAGTGAAAACTGTCCTGTCTTCCATGATACCACATGGCTATTTCTATACTTGCAAGTTAGTTCAACTTCAGGAGGATTAATTTGAACTAACTTAGTCCCTGTCTACACTAGGGTTTCATTAATTCAGATTAAGGGAATTCCTTAATTCAAAGTAATGAAAGCTTAGTTTGAACTGGTAAGACCTGCCCTTTAGGTTGAACTAAGCCCTTAGTTTGATCCTTAATTTGAACTTAGCACAGTGTGGACATTTAAGTCCACTTCGTTCAAACTAAGGGCAGTTAGTTCAAATTAACAAAATGGGTTAAGCCGAATTAACAAATTTAAGCTAAATTTGGGAAGTGTAGACATAGCCAACAGGTCTAGGGATGACAAGCTGAGTGACTGTCCTATAATTTAATACTAACATCCCACAGACCTTTGGAAGGCTAGAAGGGAGAGAGGGCTGCATTTGGGAGCAGGCAGGCTTTAAGGCTATTGGGAAGCTCTGTGAAACGGAAGACAGCAGATGAGAGCAGAAGAGTATGTTGGTAGCCTACTGTGGAGCACTGCCCAGATGTTCCACAGTGGAAGGCATGTTTCTGTGAAAAAAAAGCTGACTTAGGTCAGCAGGCTAGTAAAGCTCATAGGACAAAATCACTGACTCACTCACATTACCTTGCTGATTAGAAGTCATGATCCTGGATTGGTCAGTCATTCAAAATCATTCACTTTGTTGAAGGTCAAGTGTCTATTTAGCAGGGGTTCGTATACTCAATCTACTTGATTCTTCCATATACACTGGCTAGTCTTTCACTAGAAACACGTGCATAATGTAGAAAATGCCTATTGTGATTCTACTTTTGTCCTAAGGCAAAAACTGGGGAAAGAGGGGATGAAGGATGGGAAAACCCTTATCCTTTTTATTCTCTATTTTGTGATGTATTTCTTGGCAACCATGAAAGTTCAGTGTTCTGATATTTGTAATGTAGGAACACTGGATTAAGTATACACAAAACAAAGTCAGTAAGCATAAATTTTATATTTATACAAGTTAGATAAAAAAAAAACCTTATTAAGATAGGGCAATAGCAAAGAGAATCTTCTGTGAAATCTTAGTGTGTCTTCACTGACAGCGGCAAAATTGCTGCTGTCAGCCCAATGTTCCGGGCACAATTAGCAGCAAGTATTTACTCACTGGTGTGCTGTGGAAAGTCAGCACGGAGTCCTGCCCCAGATGCAGATGAAGGCTGACTGCAAGCCATTTGCAGTCTGCTTTCAACAGTATGTCCTGGTGGCTTAGAAAGTCACTGGCAGATACACAAAGCATTTTACATGCCTTGCATATCTGCCAGTCAACTGCGGCCAAAAAGCCCTCCAAGTTTAGACTAGGGCTTAGATTGAAAGGGTCACATTTTCGAACAGACTTCAGCATTTGTGCCTGCTCTGTTTTGCATGAGCCACTATTTGCCCATAGGAAAGCAACATTTGTGGATGGAAATATGTATAAATAGGAACACACAAAATTTGCAGGAGCATGTCTTAGGCTATGTCTACACTGCCACAGATATTTTGAAATAATTTTTTCAAAATAATTATTTCAATATAACATTATTTCAAAATTGTTATTTTGAGATAAGAGTCTGGGGAAGACTATCTAGGAAAAAGAAAAACCCTCTGCCCTATTTTGAAATAGAGAGTCTTTACTAGACTTGCTATTTCAAAAAAGAAAAAAGCAATGGAAAGTATAAGATCACTATTTTGAAAAAAGCCATATCCATGGTTTGCAATGGCTTTTTTTGAAACAGCTATTTTGAAATAATTAGTATTTTGAAAAAAATCTAGGTTTAGCTATTTCAAAATAGTGCATTTTTTTGAAAAAATGAGCAACCTATTTCAAAATAGCAAAATGCCTGCAAGGACAGGCAAAATTTTTTTTACAGAATAAGTCTGCTTATTTCAAAAAGCCTTTGGTGTAGACATACCTTTATAGAAAATTTCACCGTGTGTGCCAAAAACCTGCACACAACTTCTTGACAGTAAGACTAAGCAAATTCCCCTAGCTGTTTATTAAAAATTACATTTTTATCTTTAGAGATTACATTTACCAGTAATGTGTCATGAGTAAATATAAATGGACATAATTTCCTTGTTCTGGAGGCAGAACAGAATATATAACAGGAAAAGAAACAACTTTAACAAAAGAATATGAAAGTGTATAAGATATAGAAGACAATGCAAATGTATATTACTTTCCTGTTTCTTTGTTACACCCCTTTTGACAAGTTGTGACTTTAGTTACCATTTATACTGTCTTATATTTGTTGTATAATTTATTACAAAGTTGTATGTGACTTATACCAGGCGACATCTGTCAAGTCTGAATTGAAGGGACACTGACCTGAATTTCTGAAACAAATTCATTTAAAAAATCCAGTGTTCAGATTCAACACCCTTTGAATATATTTCTTGAAGTATTCTGCTGTCTTTTGTTTGGAAGGATCTTTTGAGTGGACTCTGGAAACAGCTCCAAATGTGCTCAGGCTTACCCATCCTCCCCACTCCTTCTCTTTCACCCCTCTCTCCTGCTAGTTGGCTGTTCACTTTCAGTTTCAATGACCCCTCAACTGCTGGAGTAACTGGTAAATACCCTCTTGCAGAGCCTGGAGTTTACTACCTTTAAGGCTTTGTAAAGAAAGGTCATACATATCTTGGTAGAAGTTTTAAGTTATGGCTGAGGTGGAAAACTATCTTAAAATTCTGTAGTTAATAAAACATCACCAGACACTTACAAATCAGGGAATTAGGGTCCTACAGCCAGCTTTTGCTTGTGTCTCTTTCCACCATGAGCCCAATAGGGAGAAGTACAGAAAAAGTACAAAATGGCTTAGGAACTGTTCTACATATTTCACTATAAATGAGAATATAGTGTTTTCTGATCGCTGTATTTCCTCCATGCTGAAGCAGTAAACTTGGCCCATGTATTGGAGAAGATATTGCTCTAATATTTATAGCCAATAGGTCTTCAGTGGACAAGGTCTTGCTTGTATCTGTAAAATGTGATCATAAAGCCATGGAGAAGATGAGTTTTGTAGGCACAGTGGAGACTGAGACTGAGCTGGACATCCTGTGGGGGAGGAGGAAGTGCTCTCTGTCCTTTAACTAAGTGTGGTATGGAGAAAGCCAAAGAAGAAATTGTCCAGCTCAGGAAGGCCTAAGAGAACAAGCCTCAATAGAGTACTACACTAATTAGACTGAGAGTGTGCTTGTTTATCCTAGTTTCAGTGTGGTAAAAGATTGAGCACTGGGAGGATTTTTGTTTCAGCTTTCTGGAAGATCCACACTCTTGCTTTGACTATTGTTCAAAGCATTTGTGGTTGGAATGGGGAAGGAAAAAAAGCAAATCAAAACCTATCCAAAACAACAATACTGCAAGATGAAGATTGCAGGGGAAAATAGAGCAAGAGATCTGATGCATGCCAATGTCTTATGCCAGAAAGATAAGAGAGCTCATTAGATGCCATGGTCTGCTGATTGCCAATTCTGTAAGTGGAATTTAAAGAGAAGTGGGGATTTGTTGCCTATTAGAATATTGATGCACTAAGGAAGTAATAGGGTTTGTCAAGGAGGAAAGATCTGACCAAATGAGGCTGGGCAAAGATGAAGGGCTGGAGTTAAGGTTATTTGTGGAACCTTGACTCCAAATTTTCCTGAATTCCAAATGTATACATTTTTTAATTATAAGCCATCTTTTAAAAAAGACTTTACTCTTGAAATCACCTTAGGGTTTTTTTTTTTTAACAGCAATTAGATCTTCTGTCATGTCTGTCTCCAGCACTATCTTTTTCCATATGTATTTTCTTAAACTTCTTGAGAAAATAAAGATGATTATTTTTTGTGTATAAAGATGAAACAGGAATCAGGAGCACTGGCTGAAAGTAACAGGTGACATACGTGATGAAATAAGCTAGTGTAACTAAGGTTTTAAGACTCCAAAAGGTCAGATTGTAATGCACAGTTTCCATGCAACACAAACGTTCTTACATCCCCCTTTTTCTTACTCTCTGCCTTTCTCCCCATTTGGTGTACTATTTATACTCACTATGCAAAATTCAAGAACAAATTCTGCCCCACTGACTTCTGTGGACCAAGTTCTGACTCTCTGATGGAATGGTTTGGGTTTTACATTGCTGCAGCAAAATCTGATCCACTTATACCAGTTGTTGACATATGACTTGCATGACCTTCTGAATTTTGCCCAGAGTGACAGGGAGCAAAAACTGCTCTGCAATGATGGAACTGAGAAAAAATCCAGCCTTGATTTCTAAACAATGTGGTCTGATTTAATTTCCAACTTAAATTATATAAATCAGCAAGCAGCAGGGGTGTCGCTGGTGCCTGGCACACGTGGCCTGTGCCCTGAATCCCGGGGCCTGTGCCCCGGGTCCTGGCGGGGCCCCTGCCTCTTCCTGTCTCTGGCCGGAGATCTGGGGCCCGGCTGCCTGCAGCGGTGGCGGCCATTGCTGGCCCCTTCCTAGGCCAGGCCGCCCCACGGCTGCAGCTGCCGCTTCCTGCCCTGTCCCTGGCTGGGGCTGTGGCCTGCAGTCAGGGGGCGGGACCTGAGCTGGTGCCCTGGGTCCTTCCCTGAGGCAGCAACACTCCTGGCATGCAGCAACCTGGATTTAAATGATTATTTTTAATGTTGTTTTGCATTGGTCCTTTTTGGTTATTTTCCAAAGAAAGGTTGATATTCATTGGTTAGTAACCATTAAAACATGCTGTTTTGAAACTAAATACAGTGTTTATAACAAACTTGGTGCTGCTTTTTTTTATTAACTAGGAGGAGGATACACTATATCTGTAGACATTTGTTTAAGTAGTTGAATACCTTAATTTACTTTTATTCAGAAACTTCATTTCTAATGTTAGAAAATGGTAAATTATGCATTTTTTTACTCACTAGATGAGGACTAATTTTTTACCTCTGATTTGTTTCAAGCTCTATTTCAGGGCATGGCAACTCTCAGCACATGTGCCAAAGATGGCATGCCCACCCATTCTGAGCACCATGCAGGACTCCTGGCCCTGCGGTGCCGCTCAGCATAGTTGTGAGCATGCTGTGGCTGCTCCTCCCAATGGCCCTGCCCCCTCAGTAGAGCCTGGGGCCACAAGAACCACCATGTATGCGGCAGCTCTTTCTGCTACTGGCCCCGTCCCTCACAGCTGCTAAGGGTTGGAGGGGACGGAGCTGGCACAGGGGCCAGCAAAAGTTGCCAACCCCTGCTCTATTTGGATAGTATTTCAAATTCATGTGAAAAGCATTTTGAATTTTTTTTTTATCACCTTAAATGTTCTAGGTACAATCTTTTTTCCTTATCAGTAAGTTTATCAAAACATATTTTGCATTTAAAATTAACAGCTTCGTTAAACAAAGGAAGTATTATTTGTAATTAGTGAATTGAATGGATTGTTTCTGATTACCATTTATTTCAGACTTTTAGAACTAGTTGATCTCTTGCTATCACATCAAGTTTTTATTCATAGAGTGGAAGAGAAAAACAAGTTTTTCTGCTATTTCAACTTTCTTAACTTTGAATGATCTAGTCACTAAGCTAAATTAGTTCAATAGACTGAAATGAAGAAAATATTTTCCCAGCACCTGCAGAAAATGCTACCACTGTTGAAAGAAGGTTTAGCACTGATTTCAGGTACTTGGTGATTTGATCATCTTTAAAACTTGGCAACAAACAGGCATTGCTTAATATTGTTTGATTTAAAAAATTTTAAATGATTTTGATAGGTTGTTATACTTTCAAATAGATTTAGTTTGAAACATAAAAAAAACAAGGAGTCATGTGACACTTTAAGACTAATGGATTTATTTTTCCCATGAGCTTTCATGGGAGAAAATCCCACTTCGTCAGATGCTTTGAAGATGAGTGAATTGCCACATGACTCCTTGTTTTTTTGCTGGACTAGACTAACACGGCTATCCCTTTGGAAATTTAAAACATAAGTCTCCATTTAATTTAAATAAAGATATGATTTTTAAAAGAAATATTTTTATCTTCTCTGATTCCTAGTCACCTGCGCTCATCACTGGAAGATGGAATTCCTTTCCAGTAAAAGGCTGACCATTTTCTGAATTCATAAACCGCAAAGGAACTGCTCATGGAACAGCTTTCTTAACCTCAAAGGTGTAAATGGTTATCTATAACTCTTTTATTGTATTTTTGTGTGTAAGATTATTGGAAGACATTCTCTGCTTTTTGAAGACTTGATTGTATACACTTTTAGCTACACTGGGCCTGGTTGTTATACAATGCTGATCAGACCCAACAAGGCAAAAACAATTCCCATACTTCCTAAGCTGGCCTTAAAGAACCATCACACTTCAAGAAACTGTGTTGCTGGCTGTACTGAATATTGAAACTTTTAGAAGCAAAGGAGGATGTCTACCTGCCAGAAGGATATGACTGAACCTTTGCTCATTCACTGAACAAATTCTCAACTCTTTTTAGGTCCACATGTCTCCCTCTATTTCTTCCTCTCTTTCTTGCCCTAGTTCATCTCTTTCTGCTTGTACTTTATTCGTTATAATGTAGCATCCAAAGAGTGCCACATGCTTTACAATCAAATATCAGGCTGCTCAGGAACTTACAGCTAAAGCGGATTGCTGCTATGACAAGTGATGTATCCTGTACCAGGGGTCTCCAAACCTTTTCACCTGAGGGCTGAATCTACTTCCACTTAATTACTAGTAGACCAGACCCACAACCCACCCACCCCCTGGCTCCCTGACCCACCTGCCCACTGATGAGCTGTACTTTGGAGGGTCCTGTTCTAGATGCTTCGCCAGTGGAGGTTCTGACCTTGACAAATTATGCTATCTGACATGATTAGGAGGTGAGTCAAGGACATTTCTTCCTAATGTCTGTGCAGTTTTCCAGTATTGTTAGCTTTACAACTCCCATGTGTTCACCCTTCTTAGTTCCCGCCTTAATTTCTGCCACTTTCTAATCACTTGATGGAGGATTCTGAAGTACTGTGTGTCCCTCCATGTCCATTCCTTCCATAGTATTATCACTGCTGCAATGACACATTCTCTTGACAGATAATCAGTAACAGATATATTTTTCCTGGATGATGCATAATTTGAATGCTGTCTCTGGAATTAAAGAATCATTCCCTGTAATCTACTCAATACAATGGTGTTGCAAAGAGTGGTTTTTACAGGGCACACAACCAGTAGTTTAGGCTCAGCCATAACACTGTGATCATGCACATATATTTATAAAAGTACTTGCAGTCAAGCACAACTTGGACCTTCTTCTACTTGTACATAACATTCCTTTGTATGTATGACATTACTAGAGATGATATAGCCTTTCTGAAGCACTGCAGCATTAGATTTCACTTGGATACATGTGCTTGGAGAATCAGCTAAGAGAAATTAAACAGTGAAGCACTGAACATTGTTCCTTTGTGACAAAAGAGAAGAGGTCTGTCGTCTTGTTGACAATCCAACACAAAAAGGAAGGATAAAATTTATCATTAAGCACTTGTTATTCAGTAAAAGCAATATCCTATTGCTTTATTTCAAGTTCATTAATTACCTTGCTTTATTAACATCAGAGTGCTGAACTGACTTCTGATAAGCTTGGTGCAAGTTCAGGGAAATGGATAATCATACATATAACTTAGCTCTTTTACACAATGCTTTTAAGGCATTTCTGATATATCACATGGACAATAAATTGATGTTCAAAAACTTTATTTTCTGATCTCAGACTGTAAACTTTTCCAGGTAACTTCAGAAGGCTGCTCATTATATTTCTTGAATGGCCCAATATTTGCCTGTGTGTTCAGCAAGCACCACAAAATCATTGTCTGTCATACGTCACTCTGCTCTTCAGTTGTGCTGGTATAATGATAAAAAGCAAGCAAAGAAATCTGCATGGGCCAAAATTTGTGCCAAAAGTTATAGCAACTGAGAATTGTCACACAACACTTTATCTTGTCACATTAGTGTGCTGTATGTGGCCCCTGATGAATTTAAATGTAATTTCTTCAAAGGATGGCAAATTATAGTCTGAGTATTTTATGCTTCTCAAGGATCCATCAGATTCTGAATTCTGGCTTGGGCTTGTTATACTTTGACCTGTGTGTTTGGTGATAATATCTCTGATCTAATTCTGTTTTGTAGCAAACATGGAAAATACTTGCATATATTGAGTTGTTTGTTCTCAAGTGCGTCTCTGGGTCTCACACTGCATACCTCCGAAGACTGCATCAATTCTTGTTAGTGTGCTGCAGTGGAACACAAATTCTGAGGTTGCAGAATGTGTGCTCCGAAATAACTCACTTAGATTAAAATGATGAACATAAGTAATGTGAGCAACTGGGCTATATGTGATCACCGAATGCCTGGGTGCTGCATGATTTGCTTGAGCAGTGTTATACAATGACTGTAACTAGGATGAGAAGCATTGTTCTGTTACTGTTTGTCAGTTAGTCTTAAAGTGCCACATTGACTCCTTGTTTTTTTGTTTGGTCTGAGTTGGACTCCTTTCTATGATTCCACTTCTCTTTCCTAAAATATATGGTGCAGCAATGTCTTTTGGCTTGGTTGGTTTCATATTTTATGTCTTTCTCAACCAAACTGTAAATTTTCTTTCTGTGCCTATGTGTGGGATGTTCGTGCTACTGATTCACTTTGCAGAGTTCAGCTTCCTCTCAGAGTCCTTTTTGGCTGTTATGAGTAGATTTGATTGGGATTTTTTCAATTAGTCAAAACAATTTTTTTGTGGAAACGTATCTGTTTATTTAATGATATTCTTTGTCAAGAAGTCATTTCAGGCCCAGAAAAGAATTTCTGGTCAGAGGAAAAAGACTGATCCAGATCCCAGAATAGTTCAGTAGTTAGGGCCTTCACCTGGGGTAAAAGAGACCTAGAACAAGTCCCTGTTCTGAATTTTGAGAGTAGGACTTGAACCTGGAGCTCCTGCATCTCAGGGGAGTGTCTTAACTACTGAGTTAGTGACTATTCTGGTTTTTTTTTGGGGGGGGGGGTAGTGATATGCTTGTAGATGGTGTGAATTTAGAGACACCCCCTAGCATGGGCCAGTGTTGTGTAAATTGGGAGATATGCCCCGGAGAAGATCTAACATGGCTGCTCCCAGGTACACACCTGGATACCTGTCTGTATGACTGAAGTTCTATTCCTTACTCATTCAGTAGTATCGTCTTCAATGAACCCTCAAGATCGTTACATGGTGTCAGAAGATGGTGAATGAGTTTGGAAACTAAAAAGACTTGGAGGAAAATTCCTGCATTTGCACCTGAAAGCAGAAACATCAGGGACCTCTGAAAACAAAAAAAGCCTTCAGCAAGTAAGTGTAAGCTCTAAACATGGATGTTTTACAGGCTCCTTCACCTTTACAAATGTCTGGCAATGTTGCAGAAAACTGGCTAAAATTTAAGCAGCGATTTCTGTTGTATTTGTCTGCCATTGGAGCGCAGAACAAAGATGAAAACCAGAAATCATCTATATTTTTGCATGTTGTTGGGGAAGGGGCACTGGATGTATATAATAACTTTGATTTCAAGATGGTGAGAGCATGAATTTAAACACTATACTGACTAAGTTTGAGGAATATTGTTTGCCAAAAATGAATGTGTCTTTTGAGAGGCATAGATTTTTTACATGTGTGCAAAAACCGGATAACACTATAGACCAATATGTTACAGAATTAAGGAAACTCAGTAAAAGCTGTAACTTTGGTGGCTTGGCAGAGTCTCTGATCAAAGACAGACTCATTTGTGGCATTACAGACAATGTGCTAAGAGAGAGACTGCTCAGAGAGGGAGAGATCTCTTTGAATGAAACCCTTCAAATATGTAGGGCTACTGAAATGGTAAAAACACAAGTAAAAGAGCTGAATTCACCAGCAGGGACAGTGCGTGCACTTAGGCAAACAGCTTATAGCTAGAGTGGTTCAAATCACAATATGGAACCAACCCCTGCTATCAGGAAGACTGAGTCCAGACAGTCTTGTGGCAAGTGTGGATCACGGCATGGTCCCAAACAGTGTTTTGCCTATGGGAAACTCTGTCATAACTGTGGGAAACTTAATCATTTTGCAAACTGCTTCAGATCCCAAAGGTGCAAAAATCAAGTGCATTTAGTTACTGACAGTGAGACTGAGGAGTGCTTTGTAGATGTAGCAGGATCAAGCAAACCTAGTGAGAGGGACTGGATACTGCCTCTGTCAGTGAACGGAACAGTCATTCCACTGAAACTAGACAGAGGAGCTCAGGTTAACATGCTGTCTGCACAAGATTATGAGAGACTGAGAATAAGATCCAAGCTAGGACCAACAAACATAAAAGTAACTGGGCATTCTGGAACAAATATACCTGTGCAGGGACGCTGCTTTGCTAGTGTTAACCATAAGAACACCATGTACAGGCTGCCTTTCATTGTAGTGCCACAGGAGGTGACACTAATTTTGGGCCTAGCTGCCTGTGAGAAACTGAATCTGGTAAAAAGGGTGCTTTCACTACAAGATAGGCTGAATATCAGGACTTGTTTCAGGTATTGGGTTGCTTGCAAGGTGAACATACAATCTGCATAAACAAGCAGATCCCTCCAGTTATTCATTCATTTAGAAAGGTGCCATTTGCACTCCATGATAAACTCAAGGCTGAGCTTGAAAGGGTGGAAGCAATGCAAGTAATACAAAAAATAGAGGAGCCAATGGGATGGGTGAGCTCCCTAGTCATAGTGCAAAAAAGTAATGGCCAGCTACACGTATGCTTAGATCCCAGAGACCTCACAGAGCTATACAAAGAGAACATTTCAAACTTTCAACTAGAGAAGAGATTATGGCTCGATTTGCAAATGCTCAATATTTCAGTAAACTGCATGGATCCTCTGGAGTTTGGCAGCTAGAATTAAAAGACGAAAGCTCAGAATTAAGCACATTTAATACTTCTTTCGGAAGATACAGATTTTTATGCTTACCCTTTGGTATAGCTTCAGCACCAGAGGAGTATCACAAAACTGTACACATGATCTATGAACATATTAGTGGTATGGACACCTCCATGGATGACATCATCATCTGGGGCTCTACAAAAGAGGAGCCTGATCGTCGGCTTCGGCAAGTGTTAGATGCAACTAGAGCCTCAAACTAAATAAGGACAAATGTGTGTTAGGAGTTAGAGAACTGACTTTTATAGGGTACATTGTTTCCCATGAAGGTGTAAAACCGGATAAGAGGAAGATTTCAGCCATTGAAATGATGCCATGTCCCCAGTCAAAGAAAGATGTCCAATGCTTCCTGGGAACGGTTAACTATCTTGGAAAATTCATACCCAATATTTCTGCCAAGGCAGCACCATTGAGACATCTCCTACAGGACAAAAATGAATGGTGCTGGGATGCTGCACAGGAGGAATCATGGATAAATTTAAAACAAGACTTGATACAGGAACCACTATTGAAATTTTTTGCTCCAGAGAAGCCCATTAAAATTTCAGCGGATGCATCACAGTCTGGGTTGGGAGCTGTGATTTTACAAAAACGTGAAGATTGCTGGCAACCTGTGGCATATGCATCCAAATCACTGGCTGATTGCAGAGACTAGATATGCACAGATTGAGAAGGAGCTTTTAGAAATTTTGTTTGCCTGGGAGAGATTCAATCAGTATATTTATGGGCATAGAGTAGAAGTTGAAACAGATCACAAGCCCTTGATTGCATTATTTAACAAACCACTAAATGACTGTACCTTAAGGATTCAAAGAATGATGATCAAATTGCAGAAATACAATTTATTGGTGAGCTACACACCTGGCAAATTCATGTTCACAGCAGATGCACTTTCCAGAGCAGTAGCACCCATGGCACCTGAGAAGACACTGGAAACAGAAGTGCAAGCCTATGTAGATATGGTTGTGAGCGCAAATCCCATAACTAACAGAAGACTGCAATGCATAAGAGAAGAGACTGAGAAAGATGAATCATTGGGAGTCCTCAAAGAGGTGATAATTAAAGGATGGCCTGAAATAATAAGCAGTTGGTCTCTAAGTATAAGAGACTATTAGAATTGCAGACGTGAACTGACTGTGGTAGATGGGGTGATTTTCAAAGGTGGTAAGGTTGTAATACCAAGGAGCCTCCGAAAAGAAATGTTACAGAAGATTCATGAAGGTCACTTGGGCATTGAAAAGTGCAAAGAACGAGTGCAAGAGGTCATGTATTGGCCACGGATCAATCACGAGATTACCAATGTGGTAAAAAACTGCTTTTCAAGCTTGAAATACAAGCCATGCCAACAGAGACCTTATGAGAAGGTAGGTGTGGATTTATCTACCTGAAGTTCCAAGGATTACTTAATAGTCACTGATTATTACTCTTTATATCCAGAAATTTGTACACTGAACAGTACTAATAGTAATTCAGTGATCACTGGCATGAAAGGAATTTTCTCCAGATGTGGAATTCCTGACGAGGTCTTCAGCAACAATGGGCCACAATTTTCAAGTGCAGAATTCAGGCAATTTGCCTCAGATTGGGATATTCATCATGAAACCTCCAGTCCAAATTATTCCCAATCAAACCGACTGGTGGAAAGGTCTGTACAGACAGTAAAGAACCTGATGAAAAAGACTTTTGAAAGTGGAGGTGATCTGTATACAGCATTGCTGATCTACCAAAGTAAACCCCTGGAGAGTGGCTTTTCTCTGGCTCAGCTGTTAATGGGAAGAAGGATTAGATCTAATTTACCTATTACTGATAAATTGCTGCAATCTCAGAACAATGCTAATATTTGGAAGATGAAAGAAAACCAGAAGTGGAAGCAGAAATATTATTTTGATAGAAGGGCTTGTGATTTTCCATCCTTTAATCCAGGCGATAGAGTGTGCCCCTGAGGAATCACTCTTCTAATACCTGGGGACAAAGAAGAACTATTAAAAAACAGCTGTATCCATGGTCTTATGTGGTCCACACAGACCACGGGGACACATTTCAACGTAATCGATGGGATCTATGACTTATTCCAGAAAGTTCCAACACCATGGAAGGTGAGGTAGATTCTGGCATGCCTCCCCTGACTGATCCGATATCTTCAACGCATGGTAATGAAACCATCAGGGAACAAGAGAACTCAAACCTGAATGAAAGACCAGTACTGAGAAGATCTAGTCAAGTCATCGAACATCCAGAAAGACTCATAGAGACTTGCTAGGATATGTAAGGGAAGTGGGTAGTAAAGACTCACTTGAGAGTGATGTGCTAGTAACCTCTCCTCTCTAGGTAGTTCATATCCTGGGTTATGGACTGTTCTGCATTTTTTTTTAGATAGCTGTTATGTGTTGTTAGATGTTAGTGCATGCGTTATTAGCTAGCTTTTATATGTATCTAAGGCTATGTCTACACAGTAGCTTTTATTTCGAAAGAACCCCTTTCAAAATAACTCATTTTGAAATAAAATCCTTATTTCAAAATAAGTTAATTCGAATTAACACTTTGTTAATCCAAATTAAGGAAATCCCTTCAAATCGAAATAGCATGCCCTGTGTGTGGACCTGCCATTTCGATTCCAGGCAAGGGGCAGCATGGGAGGTGTGGCAACATGGCCGGCTCACGGGGCCATGTTGCCGGCCATGTTGCCAGCCAGGTAGCCAGCCAATCACGTACGGGTGGACTGGACAGCCCCTCCCTGTCCACCGTGACCCCCAAGTGCTTGCAAGAGAGATGGCTACGGCTGCCCTCTGGATTCTGTACCATCCTCACACACCTGGTAGACCCGCTGGGAGCCTGCAGGGTGCCACCCTGCTGTGGGACACATTTTCCCTGAGCCCTATGAGCCCAGAGCTGAGCCCTGGACTGTTATCTCAGTGGCCCTAACAGCACTGGGGAAGAATCCTGTGACTGAGGCCTGACAGTGTTGAGACACAGATAGCTCACTATGCCTATGGGGGGGGGGAATAAGTGTGCACCTGCTCTGCCCTACCTGAAGGCCTGGAAGAGGGCCAGTAGCAGCCCCTAACAGATAAGGTATGCCAGAGGACCCCTGCTGTGCTTGCCTCCCTGGTGCATGGACAGACCACATATTGGAATTTGGGGACACAAGGGATTAGATGTTGCTGGCAGAGTGCTAGGGTCAGTCAACCTGGATAAAGGGCAAGCTGTTTGGGCCAGACCAACGAGGCCAAAGGCCCCTGCTCAGATGACTAAGAGTGGGGCGGGTCCAAGGAAAGCGCTGCAACTGGGGGACTTCTTGTGCAGAGGCCAGGCCCAGGACATAATTCTCTATAGCAGGAGCTTATGATTGCGATATGTGTACTTCTTATGCCAGTAGACAAATATCGTAGACTCTTCTTGGGGCCCTTGGGTACTTGCCTTCAGGCCTGCAGCTGTGTAGAAATAAAATGCCATGCCACACTAGGGTGTTCCCCCCCCGATGATCCCTCCGCCTTACCAGTAGCGCCTTGTCCCCTATCTTGACACCAGACACCAACACAGACTGGTGGAAACGGATTGTCCAGGGAACTTAGAGCAGCAGGCACTGGAGGAAGAACCCTCCAGATTAGCAGGGGGACCATCACCCTCATCACTGAGCCCACCCCAGTCCTGTGCTGAAGGCATATGGCGATGAGGTCAGGCATCCCTGAGGAGAAGAGCGTGGCCATCTGTCCCAGGAAGACGGCCACCCCTGGGTCCCACATGTCCGGTGCCCATCTCGTCAGCGTCAGGAGGTCCACCATCAGGGAACTGCTGCTGCAGCTCACCTACGCCATCAGCTGGTCCTGTGGCCACACCCCATCAGCTAGGAGTGCTGAAGGACAGCATCGCCAGCCTCACTGCCCTGGGCTTTCCAACGTGTGGGGGGATCGTTGATGCCACCCACATCGCCATGGGAGCCCCACCGCACTGCCTGCTCCCCCTTTCTGCCCCAGCCAGCCACCACCCAACCCACCCACACCCTGAAACGAACCCAATGAGACAAGCAACAATTTTGGATATGGGTGAACTGTTTTTATTAATAAGGGGATATGGGAAGGCAGAACTGGGGGCACAGGGATGTGGGGTGGGGGTTTCGAACTGGGGGCACAGGGATGTGGGGTGGGGGTTTGGGGACAACTGGGGGAGCATTTTAGGGGGGAGCTGCCCCTGGGGCAGGGCCCATAGCACCCTGGCCTTCACCGAGGCCACCCCAGCCTTCACCGAGGCCACCCCGGGTCTGGTGGGCGCCGGTGGCGAGGGGCAGCAGCACCCTGGAGTGCTGCAGCGGGTGGAGTCCCAGGCTGGGGGGCGGGGTTTCCCCCAGGCTGCTGCAGCGTGCCATGGATACTCTCCAGGGCCATTGCCTGGCACTCCAGAACAGCCGCCTGGCGCTCCATAGCGGCAGCCTGGTGCTCCAGGGCTGCCATGAGGCGGTTGTCAGCCCCAGTGGAGTGCTGCAGGTGCTGGACCAGGGCGTCCTGGTGCCAGGCCTGCTCAGTGTGCCAGGTCCTGGAGGACTTCTCAGCCTTCCGCCCAAGCTCCAGCATGGCAGTGAGGACGTCCGCCCTGGTAGGCCGGGCTCTCCTCCTCCACCGTATGGCAAGGGGTGGACTCCTGGGCGATGGCTGGTGGGTGGGTGGATGAGCTGCAGGGGCAAAAGAGAGAACAGTTAGGTGTCAGCCTACTAGCCCTGGTGTGTGCAGCCTCTGAGCTGCAAACACCCCTGCCCTGACAGCTAGCAGGATTCCAAGTTTATGTGGGCTCTGTACACTGCAATCAGGGGGGCACGGGGCCTCGTGCCCCACGGTAGGCAGTGAGCTGTTCTTGGGAAGCCCCATGGGCCCATGTGACGGCCATGGTGGCTGCAGGCTCTCTGTTCTGCATGCTGCCAGGTCTACCTATTGCCACCCTGTGTTGAAGGACCCCCGTCCTGCTTGGGCGTGGGACCCTGTCTCCCCATGCCACCCTGCAGCATGCCTGCACAGAAGAGCATGTGGTTCCTCTCCCCTGGGCCTGAGCCCCACTGTCCCAGGGCCGTGCCCCCCTCAGGACCCATGCCCTGCACTCTGGAGCCTCCCTGCCTTGTGGGGGGAACACTTACCATCTGGGCTGCCTGATGTCTGGTGCAATGTCCCGTTGGACTCCGCTCCCTCCTGCTCCTCTATGGGCTCTGCAGGGCTGCTGGGCTGGAGCTCCTCTCCCGTAATCAGCTCCGGGCTGGTGGGTGGCGCTGTACTTGGGTGGCTGCCCTTGCCCACCTCCAGGGGCTCGTCACCTTCGGTGGGGGCCCCCCTCTGCCTCTGTGGCACTGCGCTGTAGCTCCCCTGTGTCCTGCAGGCGCCTACGGTGGGGTGGGCCACCAGGCTCATCCCCCAGGAAGTGATGCAGCTCCGTGAAGTATGGGCAGCTGGTGGCAGGTGCTACCCCATGGAGCGCCTGGGCATCCCGTGCCCACCAATAGTCCTGGCGGAGGCCCTTCAGCTTTAAGCGCACCTGCTTGGTGGTGCGCTCAAACCCCTCATCAGCCAGGGCCCTGGTGATGTCTCTGTAGACATCCACATTTCTGTGGCTGGCCCTGAAGTGGTCTAAGATGTCCTCCTGCTCCCAAATGCGCAGGAGGGCATGGGTCTCTGTAGGGGACCACCCTGTGAAGGGTTTGCATGTGCCTCTGCTGCCATGGCCCACCTTCACAGGCTGGCAGCAGCAGAAGCCACGCGCTGGAGGGCACTTCCTGGCCCAGGGCAATCTGGGAGGAAGGTCACCCTCCGATCCGCTTTTGAAACAGCTTTGTTTCGAAACAACGGGTTGTGGGGACACGTTGTTTTGAAACAACGAATCGAAACGACCGTTTCGAAATAACGTGTCCCCACAACCTGTTGTTTCGAAACAAAGCTGTTTTGAAACAACGGATCGAAACGGCCATTTTGAAATACCGGCCGGTTTGAGGGGGCAGGTTTTACTTTTTTGAAATGACGTTTCTTATTTCGAAAGGACAGGATCCGTCCTTTTGAAATAAGAAAACGTCGTGTAGACCTAATTTTTTTAATTTTGAAATAACAAGTGTTATTTTGAAATAAAAGTGCCGTGTAGACATAGCCTAAGTGTTTATTTCTTTTCCTTAGGGGGGAAGATGTAGTGATATGCTTGTAGAAGGTTGTGAATTCAGAGACATTCCCTAGCATGGGCCAGTGTTGTGTAAACTGGGAGACGTGCCCCAGAGAAGATCTAACATGGCTGCTCCCAGATACACACCTGGATACCTGTCTGTATGATTAAAGTTCTATTCCTTACTCATTCAGTAGTATCGTCTTTAATAAACCCTCAAGATCATTACAGGGGGAGAAATTTAGAAAGATCATATTTTCTTTCTGATGTGGTACAACAAATGTCCAACTCAACTCTCTTTTAGGGAAATGGAATTATTGTTTTACAGCCAACTGCACTTGTGAGTTTATACATACTTGCTGTTATTGAATGAACTTGAATTTAAGAAGTCTTTGCCTTTAGCTGAAGTTTTGCTAGTCAGTTTCTCAGAATTTGGCATGCTTTGTTGCTTTTTCTAGGAAAAATGTTGCTTTTTTGGGGGTCATTTGTACTAGAGACTACACATTATTTCATTACCGTCTGTGTAGTTAGAATTTTCATGTAAGGAATTCCTTAATTCGAACCAATGAAAGCTTAGTTTGAATTAGTAAGACCTGCTTGTTAGTTTGAACTAAGCCCTTAGTTCAATCCTTAGTTCAAACTAAGGATGGCGTAGACTAGGATTAACCCTTTGTTTGAACTTAATAAATTTGAATTAAAGGCAGTTAGTTTGAATTAACAACGTGGACTAATTTGACTTAATGTTAAGTCGAATTAGTCCACGTTGTTAATTTGAACTACGAAGTTCGAGTTTAGTTTGAACTACTCAGATATATTAGTTTGAATTAACACATTCAAATTAATTTTTCCTAGTGCAGACATAGCCTAAATGTCCAATATGGTAAGGCATTTTTTGTGGTCTTTTATGTCTTGGTTCTCTTTTAGCTTCCTTAGGCACTTCTTTGCTTTAATTAGGATGGCTAAAATTAAAAATCTCAGACCAAACCCAACACTCTTTGTAAAACTTGCTGAGCATATTGACAAAACACGCTGTAGCTGAAGTTACTGGGAGTAGTAGGCACTAAGTGCTTAATGAAAATCAGGCCATAGCTATTATAAGTGGACACTTATGGAAATACTGGCTTTAATTTTATATGAATCTTGAGAGAGACTTTGGGATAAGTCTGAAACAAAAGGGATTCTGAACAATAATAACAAATAATAATGATAACTCTGAAACATGAAGGGGTGCTAAAACAAACAAGGAGTCCTGTGGCGCTTAAAGACTAACAAATTTATTTGTTACCTGAGCTTTTGTGGGAGAAATTTCCACTTCATCAGATGCTTTGAAGATGGGGGAACTTAGAGTATGAGAGGAAATAAATGCAGGGAAGTGTAAGTCATGGAAACAGGTCACATTGTAAGAGCAATTTAAAGCATTTGTTAAGATTCAAACATTGGGGAACAGCATACAGTGGAAGATGAGGTCAAATTACAGAGTAACCTGATCCCATGACTTACATACCCCTGCATCCTATTCTGTAAGTTCCTCCATCTTCAAAGCGTCTGACAAAGTGTGATTTTTTTCTCCCACAAAAACTCATGTAGAAAATAAATTTGTTAGTCTTTAAGTGCCACAGGACTCTTTGTTTGTTTTACTGAACCAGACTAACATGGCTGCTCCTTTGAAATTAAGGGATTCTGGTGTTCCAGGGAGAAGAGAAGAACAAAAATTCCTGCAGCCTCAGGCTATTGTTTAGTACGGGGATCTGCAACCTGCTGCTCCAGACTTTGAGCTCCCTCTACCTTGGGGGACCCTGTGGGCAGCCTGCACCAGGCTCCGCCCCCCCCCCACGTGGGATCCTGTGACAGGCACCCTGACACTCTTCCCTCCCACCCACCACCAGGAGCCTACACCCATTGTGGCTCTCAAAACTCCTGGGTCTTAAAGGAATTTTTAAAAATGACTCTTCTTATCTTTTGGGTTGCTGAACCCTGGTTTAGTAAGATCTTACTGTTACAGCTAATTACTTGCCTGTGACCTGTCCCTGATCACTGCATTGATGTGAATCTTCTTTGGTTTAAAATAAGCTAAGATGCATGTCTAGTTAAATATTAAGAGGACCATGATTTATTTTAATGGAGTCACCTAATTGGTTTATTTTGGTTTCTTCTATTTGTAGCTCCTTAAGAGCAATATAATTATTCAGATACAAATGAAGGAAACTACTGCTGGCTCCAAGGAAAACAAGAGGTCAACCAGAGCCGGCTATTCTGCAATAAATTGCATTGGCTAGGATTTGATTTGGCACCTGGCTGTTGAGTTTAGTTCAGCAAACCCATTATTAAGCTTTTATTAGCCAATAATGAATAAATAGGTTTTGGGGGCCCTTGGATTTTGAAGTTATTTTATAAAGTCAGCAGTTTATCATAAATGAGAAGTAAGCATTTTTCAGTTGTATTTGTTTTGGTATTTTCTGTGCAAAGGAAGGATATTATCTTAAATGACTCTGTCTCTGCCCAGAAACTAACACCATGCAACACTATGATCTCAGGAATGGCGTGGTTTAATGGTCAGAGCACAGGATTATGTCTTAACTCCAGGTTATTTTCAATTTCATTTATTGTTAAATTCTGTAGTCTGACAAATAGTTTAACTACTTTGTGCCTTGGTTTATCCACTATGAACTTGGTATAATACATGAATCCCACTGGTATCTAGAAACTTTAAAAGCAGTGCCAACTTGAAATCCAAAGTTTATTACTTTCAGGTGTTTCTTCTACCTGTGAGTCTGCCTACTAATACTTCTGTTGCAGTAAAATTTTCCTATTTTAAAAACCTCTTCTGTTCTGTGTAGGTTCTTATATGGTATACATCCTGTAGTATCTGCAGTGGCATAGCAACAGAGAATCTGTGAAGAACCAACCCCTAGGCACTGGGCTGCAGGCGGCCGGCAGGGGGGCATGCAAGACATGGAGTGGTGTCGGGTGCCTAGGGGAGCACACCGTTGCTATGCTACTGAGTAGCTGATCACGTTCCATTAGGGCATTAAGCAATGTGACTGCACAATCATCATCACCGGTTTGTTCTCTCATTCTTCCAGGGGGACAAATGTGCAATGGGATGAAACAGATGTCTCATGGTGTCCCTTTTGGAGAGAAGGTGTTACAAAAACGCACAATAATGTTGACTAAAACTCAAAGCACTTTTGCAAACATTAATGGTTGTAGCCTCCCACCATTATAAAAACAAAAACAAAAAATCCCAAACCTTCTTTTTATCTGTTTATACAGCTAGTCCTCACTTAGTGACCTACTCGTTTAGTGACCCCTCGGAGTTATGACCAGCTCTCTGACGAGTTGGTATTATGGCGATGTACGAGAACTCGCATCAACTCTCTCAGATTCATCTCGTTCCCGCACTCAGAACTAGCGTTTTTTGTCTATGTATTTTTACTTTATTGTGCACCCCAAAGTACAAGACGTTGGCGAAAAGGAAGAGCATGACTTCACCCTGAGAAAACGCCAAGTAACAAAGGAAGGCTATCGATCTTGAGACAGAAATGAAGATAATAAACGAATATGAAGCTGGTAAGAAAGTTAAAGCGATAGCACGTGACTTGGAGCTGGCACATTCAACTGTATCAACGATCTTGAAGGATAAAGATCGAGTGAAAGAAGCAGTGAAATCATCAAAAGGATATAAAGCCATAATAACTAGGCAGCAGAAAGGCCTCATTCATGAAATGGAAAAATTACTGGCGATATGGTTTGATGACCAGATACAGAAAAGAATGCCAATGAGCCTTTTAATAATTCAAGCAAAGGCACGCAGTATCTTTGAAATGTTGAAAGCGCGCGAAAATGAAGAGTCAACGGAAACATTTACGGCAAGTCATGGATGGTTTCAACGTTTTCGTCGGAGAGTCAGCCTTCATAATTGAAGTATCAGTGGTGAGGCGGCAAGCGTGGACATAGAAGCATCAGAAAGATTTGTGGATGAATTTGACGAAATGATCGAGAAAGGCGGGTATCGTCCGGAACAGATCTTTAATGCAGACGAAACCTGACTATTTTGGAAAAAATACCAGAAAGATCCTACATACACAAAGAGGCTAAAGCAATGCCCGGTTTCAAGGCTTTTAAGGACAGGGTCACATTGTTGTTGGGAGGAAATGTCTCTGGATTTCAATTAAAACCTTTTCTCATCTATCGTTCTGCAAACCCACATGCACTGAAGCAGGTTAGTAAGCACACGCTGCCCGTTTACTATCGTTCAAATAACAAAGCATGGATGACGCAATCTTTATTTGAGGACTGGTTCATGAACTGCTTCATACCCCCGGTCAAGCATTACTGTCTGGAAAACGGTGTTCCCTTTAAAATTATCCTCCTACTTGATAACGCCCCAGGCCACCCCCAGCATCTTGATGATCTACACCCTGATGTAAAGGTCGTGTATCTGCCTAAAAACACAACTGCTGTGTTACAACCAATGGACCAGGGGGCTATCTCTACGTTTAAAGCGCTATATTTGCGCGCAACGTTTTCCAAAGCGGTAGCAGCAACAGAAAATGGTGAAGTAACCCTGCGTGATTTTTGGAAATCATATAATATTTTACACTGCGTAAAGAACATTGAATCAGCTTGGGCGGGAGTGACAGAAAAGTGCATGCAAGGCATATGGAAAAAATGCCTGAAACGTTTTGTAAATAATTTCAAAGGGTTTGAGAAAGACGAACATATTGATGTCATAAATAAAAAAATTGTGGAACTTGCTAATGTGCTTAATTTAGATGTTGAAGTGGAAGATATTGAAGAATTAGTGGAATACGTCGAGGGAGAGCTAACTAACGAAGATTTAATAGAGTTGGAAGCACAGCAGCACTTGAAAGAGGAGGAAGAAGAAGAAGAGGAAAGAGTGGAAGAAGTACAAAAGAAGTTCACTGTAAAGGGGTTAGCTGATGTCTTCTCCAAAGTGAATGCAGCGATGTTAGAAATAGAGAGTATGGACCCGAATGCTGAATGGTTCACGAAAGTGGAACGACAAATGAATGAAATTTTACGATGCTATCGTGAAATTTATGAAGAAAAAAAGAAAATTACAACGCAGACCACACTAACGAGATACTTCTCTAAAGTTCCATCCAGGACCCCTACCCCTACCCTTACAAGTTCTTCCATTTCCTTGCCATCATCTCCCTTACCAGGGCCTTCTATAGCTCCTGATAACCCTGCTGATCTCTCCGACAATGACATTGATGACCCCCCTGCTGCTGAATCACACTTTGAAGGATTTGGTGAGTAAAAATGTCAATGTAATCTGAATGTTTATTTTCATATTTCGTTGGTACATCATTTTTATAATTTTTGCTGATTGCATTTTTATGTTCTGTAATACAGTATGTAATGAGTTATGCCAATAAAACAAAGTTATCACGATGGAGTTTATTTTAGGCCTTTTCTTTACAGTACTATTCAGAATATTAAAAACGATTACCTGTATTTACAGTACACTATGCAAACTAAGTTCAGTACATTAGAGCTTAAAACATTTAAAATGTATATTAAAAATGTTATAAATGATGCAAAGGTGACATTAAAACTATCTACAGATGGTTGAAAAACCCACTACCAGTAAAGTACATTATGCGTGAAATACCGGTAAGGGTTGCTCCTCGTTTAGCGACCAATTCGTTTATCAACCGGATTTCAGGAACGGAACCCGGTCACTAAGTGAGGACTACCCGTATTGGAGAAGAAAAGGTCCAAGAAAAGCACCTTATGCTTGAAATGCAAGTGGTGAGGTCTGTGATGGCCCTTAGTTCCTGTGAAAATTCATTCCACAGTCTCAGACCACACCAAAAGACAATTCTGTCTCCCCCACAGAATAACTTGATTTCTGTTGTTCACAGTTCTGTTGTGCCAGAGGGCTGATCTCATCAACCATGGTCTTTGTTCCAGAGTTTTAGATGTACTGAGTCAAGGTAATGGAGCTTTTTTGAAGTCAGGATAGAGACCCTGAACTTTATTGAAATTCTGTGAAAAGCCTGCATAAGAGCACAGTGTTGCAGAAGAGACAGATTGCAGCGTTCTATAGTAGTTGGAATTTTCCAAGACCTGAAGGTTTTATACTGTAGTAGTCCAACTGATTCTTCCCCTTTTTTGTTGCTGTAAGACCCACATAAACAGGAAAAAGCAATAAAGCTAGCTAAGCAAAAATTCTATCCAAAGTAAAGAAACTGGAAACAAATTGAAGAGTTTTTTTTTATATTCTTGAGCAGTTTGAGTAATCATAGGTCTTGTAACTATAGTAGGTGAAGAGCTTTTAGATAGAAATGTAATTAAGTTCAATGGCTAAGTCTAGACTGGGGGGCTTTTGGAAGTCAACTTAACAAGGCTGACTTTAAGTCGACCTTGGTAAGTCAACTTCAGGGTATGTCTGCACTGAACACAGTGCAGACATTCCCGGGACACCCCACCCCCTGTATCCCTATCCAATCGGTTTCCCAGAGCCCAAGCTGATTCTGGGGCCGATCCAGCCCCAGCCACCACTGGCAAGCAGCTAGGAGCCACATCTGGCTCAGCACCTTGCAGCAGGTGTTGGGGGCCAGCAGACAGATATCGACCCCTGCGGAGAGAGGATGTGAGCCCGATCAGGCTCCCAGCCTCTTGCTGCCACGGGCAAGTGGCAAGGACTGGATCCTAGTCAATTTCACAGGCTCCCAACCTGTGAAATTGACCAGGCAGCTGGGAGCCCAGTTGATTTCAGAGGCTGGTAGCCTGTGCAATTGCTTAGGCTCCAAGCCTCCTGCCACCACTGGCAAAGGGCTCAGAGCCAGATCAGGCTCTGTGCCCCTTGCCATGGGGAGGGGAGGTAGGAGCTGCCTTCTTGCTGCCACAGCTTGTGGCAATGGGCTGGGGGCCAGGTTGGGCTCCTAGCTCCTTGCTGTGGGTGGCGGGAGCTGGCAGCTGACTCCTTCAGCCTGCAGAGAGTGGCCGGAAGCCTGATTAGGTTCTCAGCTCCTCTCTGCAGGCAGTGAGGGCTTGCAGCTGACTCTTGCAAGCAGCCAGGGGTGCGCAGAGTAGGCTCCTGCCCTGGTTGCTTGCAAGCGGAACCAGCTGCCAGTCCCCACCACCTGCAGCAAGGGGCTGGGAGTCAAATCCGGTCCCCAGCTCCTTGCAACATGACAGGAGCTGGATTGGTCCCCCAGGGCCTGATTGGGGCCCCAGAGCCCAATCACGCCCTGGGGTACGGAAGGGGGTGGGCCCTGCGCTGTAAAGTCAACTTAAACATTTATGAAACATTATGAAAGTGGAAACAAGCCAGTTGAAAGTCTGTGGGTTAAGTTTAGAGGGGAGAGCAACAAGGGGGATGTTGTGGTAGGTGTCTGCTACAGACCACCAGATCAGAAGGAGGAAGTGGATGAGGCATTCTGTGTACAACTAACAGAAGTTTCTAGAGCACAGGCCCTGGTTCTCATGGGGGGACTTCAATTACCCTGACATCTGCTGGAAGGCCAATACAGCAGTGCACAGGCAATCCAGGAAGTTTCTGGAGAGTGTTGAGGACAACTTCCTGGTACAAATGCTGGAGCAACCGACGAGGGGCCTTGCGCCTCTCGATCTGCTGCTCACAATTAGAGAAGAATTTATCAGGGAAGTAGAGGTCAATGGCAGCCTGGGTAGCAGTGACCATGAAATGATTGAGTTCAAGTTGATGATTAAAGGAAAGAAGGAAAGAAGCAAAACGCAGACCCTGGACTTCAGAAAAGCAGATTTTGTCTCCCTCAGGGAACTGATGGGCAGGATCCCTTGGGAGGCTGATCTGAAGGGGAAAGGTGTCCAAGAGAGTTGGGTGCATTTTAAAGAAACCCTGCTAAGGGCACAGGAAGATACAATTCTGATAAGGAGAAAGCACAGCGAATGTGGAAGGCGCCCACTGTGGCTTAACAGACAGCTCTGCACTGAGCTGAAGCATAAAAAGGATGCTTACAGGAAGTGGAAGCTAGGACAGATGACCAAGGAGGCATATAAAGACATTGCTTGGGACTGCAGGGATAAAATCAGAAAGGCCAAAGGACAAATGGAGTTGCGACTAGCAAGGGATGTGAAGGATAACAGGAAGGGGTTCTACAAGTATATCAATAACAAGAAGAGGATCAGGGATGGTGTAGGTCCCTTACTGAATGGGGCAGGCATCCTCGTGACAGAGGATGAGGAAAAAGCTGAAGTGCTCAATGCTTTTTTTACTTCAGTTTTCACAAGCAAGGTCAGCTCCCAGCCCACTACACTAGGTACGGTAGACTGGGGAGAAGAAGAGAGGCCCTTGGTGACAGTAGGTCAGGTTAGGGACTGCTTAAAGAAACTAGATGTGCACAAGTCCATGGGGCCGGATGAACTGCATCCGAGGGTGCTGAGGGAGCTGGCTGATGAGATAGCAGTACCATTGGCCATTATCTTTGAAAACTCGTGGCGAACGGGGGAGGTGCCAGAGGACTGGAAAAAAGCAAATATAGTACCTATCTTCAAGAAAGGCAAAAAGGACGATCCAGGGAATTACAGACCTGTCAGCCTCACCTCAATCCCTGGAAAAATCATGGAGCAGCTTCTCAAAGAATCCATCCTGAAACACTTGGAGGAAAATAGAGTAATCAGGAACAGTCAGCATGGATTTACCAAGGGTAAATCATGCCTGACCAACCTCATCGCCTTCTATGATGAGATGACTGGATTTGTGGATGCGGGAAGAGCCGTTGATGTGATATACCTTGACTTTAGCAAGGCTTTTGATACGGTTTCCCACAGCATTCTCATTGGCAAATTAAGGAAGTATGGGTTAGATGCATGGACTGTAAGGTGGATAGAAAACTGGCTAGAACAACGGTTTCAGCGTGTAGGAATCAATGGCTCCATGTCAAGTTGGCAGGCAGTAACAAGTGGTGTGCCCCAGGGGTCGGTCCTGGGGCCAGTTCTGTTCAATGTTTTCATTAATGATCTGGATGATGGGATAGATTGCACACTTAGTAAGTTTGCAGATGATACCAAACTGGGGGGAACGGTAGACATCCTAGAGGGCAGGGATAGGATTCAGGGAGACCTAGACAAATTGGAGCAGTGGGCCAGGAGGAATCTCATGAGGTTCAACAAGGATAAGTGTAAAATCCTGCACTTGGGACGAAAAAACCCCATGTACTGCTACAGGCTGGGGAGTGATCAGCTAAATAGCAGCACTGGAGAAAAGGACCTGGGAGTCATGGTGGATGGGAAGCTGGATATGAGTCAGCAGTGTGCTCTTGCTGCCAAAAAGGCCAATGGCATACTGGGCTGCATCAGAAGAAGTGTTACCAGCAGATCGAGGGATGTGATCATTCCCCTCTATTCTGCACTAGTGAGGCCACATCTGGAATACTGTGTCCACTTTTGGGCTCCCCACTACAAAAAGGACATGGACAAATTAGAGAGAGTCCAGAGGAGGGCAACCAAAATGATCAAAGGGCTGGAGCACAAGCCCTATGAAGAAAGACTGAAGGAACTAGGCTTATTTAGCCTGCAGAAGAGAAGACTGAGGGGGGATTTGATAGCAACCTTCAACTACTTGAAGGGTTGCTCCAAGGAGGAGGGAGCTCGACTGTTCTCGGTAGTAACAGAGGGCAGAACGAGAAGCAATGGTTTCAAGTTACAGCTGGGGCGGTCCAGGCTGGATATTAGGAAAAACTTCCTTACTAGGCGAGTGGTGAAGCATTGGAATAAGTTGCCTAGGGAGGTGGTGGAATCTCCATCTCTGGAGGTGTTCAAGTCCCAGCTGGACAAAACACTGACTGGGATGATCTAATGGGAGTGGTCCTGCTTTTTTTGGCAGGGGGTTGGACTAGATGACCTTGTGGGGTCCCTTCCAACCCTATGATTCTATGATTCTATGTGGTTGATATTAATAGATGGGAAAGGGAAAATGATTAGAAGCACAGAAGGAGTCCCCTGTGATGGGATTGGAACTGTTCAGCTTACTGAGAAGAGGAAAAGAAAGGGCATAAGAGTTTTACAAAATAGCAATAGGTATAGAGGTAGTAGATTGAGCACGTGTATTTCCTTTTTACCTAATGAAGAACAGAGGACCAGCCAGTTAGAGAGATGGAGATGTTCCTCAGAGTGTCCCTAGCTTCAATTTCAGGCAGGTCACTCCACCATTGGAAATTGCAGGTCACGTACTATCGGATGCTGTGGGTCACATGGTACTTTGCTACTGAGAGTAGGCTGAGGTCACTCAAAGGCCACTTGAGCCATGGTAAGTGGTGTCAGTGAGCATGTCTGGAGTGTTTTGAACATTGGCAGGCTGGCTTCAGAAACAAGATAATGTTGGATGCATTCAAGATGAGAAGAATGTTTGGCAGTGAGCCTGTGAAGAAAAGATTTGATAAGATGGTGAGTGTGTGTGCCATCAAGATCTGATAGTTGACAGGACAGGCATAAAAGGCAGTATGCCAAGCAGGCAGTTAGACAGGATTTTGCCGATTTCCAAAGGGGTAGCCGTGTTAGTCTAGTTCAGCAAAAAAACAAAAAAACCCCCAAGGGGTCGTGTGGCACTTAAAGACTAACAGATCTATTTTTTGCATGAGCTTTCGTGGGAGATAATCCCACTTTGTCAGATGCTGAAGCATCTCCCACGAAAGCTCATGCGAAAAATAGATCTGTTAGCCTTTAAGTGCCACACAACTCCTTGGTTTTTTTGTTAGACAGGAGCAGCAGTCAGAAGAAGAGGCTGGGACCTGTAGAGGAGAAGAAAATCAGAGCAAAGCTTACTGATCAAAGCTAACCAAGAAGTAGCAGCAGCAAGCAGCAACAGTCAGCAGAGACTAGAAACAATAGGTTGTGTAAGTTTGCTAGTTTTTAATCATTGTATAGTTTAGAGTTATTATAGTGTCAGTGTGTGCCTACGTGGATGGATGTGTGTGTTAATTGTAATTTACATATATTAAAGTACAATTTAAGAATTGTCAGCAATCTGTAACAAACTGTCCGTCTGTTACAGAGTCCATCGCTTAGAAAATTTGGACTGCATGATGTTATGGTTTTAAATGCTCTTTAAAGTAAAATAAGGAAATTGTTCCTGATTCATATTTCTAGATTATATTGTATTGCAGACTATTGGTTTCATTAAAAAAAATAGTTTATTTTGTAAAGAGTACTGCCTGTGTTAGTCACTAACTGGAAGATTGTTTTTGAAAGTGTCCTTCAACTATTCCTTAACTACCATGGAAACCCATACCTTAGTAAAAATGAATTAAGAGGGTAATAAGTGAATGATTCTAGAGGCACTGCAAACCTGTTTTTCAGTGTAACACAGTGAAAATGAAAGGCAACCCATTTAAAACTGGTGAAATGAAAAGCTTTTTAAAAAATGCACAAATAGCCTCATTATGGAACCCACTATGATAGAGTCATTAGGGCTAAGAGTTAAGTAGGATTTTAAAAAAACGGTTAGACTCTTGTTTAGAGACAACCACCTGTAAATGGACATCTTATAATGTGGTTATTTGTGTTATAAATTTGAAATATATCCAAGGGTCACCCTTTCTCAAAATAACTAACCAAGATTTCACAAAGGTTCAACATGATGGTATAATTTATGCAGAAGATGAGAGGTGAGAGGATGTTACACCATGATAAAAGATTATTTGATGGTAGTCAAGATAATATAACTAATTACCAAATAGATAACTTAATAGGAATTTTATTTAAACCAGAACAAATGGAACTAGATTCCACCTACCTATGGGTGACTGGATAGCGTAGTGGTTAATACTTACCTACCTTCCTAATAGGGGTCCTTGGGCAAAAAGACCCCCTAATGCCTCACTTGCCTACCTCGAATATGAGAGTGACATGAACTAGGAGAGTCATGCTGGCTCGGACGTCGTCCAGATTAACAAGGTCCACGCCAGATGCTGGGGAACCAGGACAATCTGACGATAAGTGGGCTACTGGAACAAACCATACATGGACGAGACAAGAGAACCTGGAATTGATGGAATGCTACTACAACAGTAGACCTAATGAGAGGGGATATACGAAACATATGAGGGAACTATGGATGGACAAAAGACCTACATCCACACTAACTGAGAAATAGCTAGTTACCCAACGCTTCAACATAGTAAAGCAGCAGCTGCTCTCACAACTTGAGATAGACCAACTCCACATTACATCCCGCACTCAAGAGGAAGACCCGGAAGAACAACTAGATGTGCAGCCAACACCTGAAGCTGGAACTTCACTGCCACCCCCTCCATTACAGAGCACAGCAGCTGATATGAGGCATAAGATCATGGATAAGCTAGCTACAGTCAACACTCGAGACCGATTACCAAGGCTCGTTGGAGAAGTACCATCAGATAGTATGCTAGAAGATGCCAATAGAGCCCTTATGACAATTCCTACTACCACCATAACTCAAACCAATGAACTGGTATACGCTACAGCCTCTGTAATCCTGGAGATGCTTGGCTACACCATCAAGGAGAACAGCAGTACATACCCCCCTGGAAAATGAGGTTGGAGGATAAGATCAAGGCAACTCAGAGAGAAGTTAGTCAGCTGGTGGAACTACAGAAGGGTGTAGAGATTAAGGATAAGACTCGGCTACTGAAAAAATACAAGGGCCTGACTCCATCTGAAGCCCTAGAGACTGCTAAACAAAGGCTCACAGGCTAAGGAGATACACTAGAGCAGCAGAGGCCAAAAAGATAAATGCCCTGTTCTCCAAAGTACCATCCAAGGTGCACTCCCAACTGCAGTGCAACAACACAATAACAGCAGAGCCACCAACAGCAGAAACTGAACAGTACTGGAAGACCATATGGGAGAAAGAGAAGACTCATAACACCAGTGCAAAGTGGCTGCAGGACCTGAGAACAGACCACAGCAATCTCCCAGAACAGGAACCAGTCACCATCACAGTAGCAGACATCCAACAGCGGGTCAAGAACATGAAGAGCTGGACATCACCTGGACCGGACATGATCCACACCTACTGGCTAAAGAAACTAACAGCAGTGCATGAATGCCTAGCAGCACAGATGAACCAGCTGCTAGCAGCAGGCTCCCACCCAGACTGGCTAACACAAGGAAGGACACTGCTGATCATGAAAGACCCCTACAAGGGAACAGTACCATCCAACTACCGGCCAATAACCTGCCTCCCCACAACATCAAAAGTCCTATCAGGCGTCATAGCTGCCAAGCTACAGGACCACATGGGCCAGTACATGAGCACAGCTCAGAAGGGCATTGGGAACAACACCAGAGGCTCAAAACACCAGTTGCTCATAGACAGAGCAGTCGCCCAAGACTCAAGGTCTAGACAGACCAATCTGAGCACAGCCTGGATTGACTACAGGAAAGCCTATGACTCAGTGCCGCACACATGGATCTGTGAATGTCTGGCGCTATACAAAGTCAACAGGACACTAAGGACCTTCCTCAAGAACTCAATGGGACTGTGTAAGACAACGCTGGAAGTCAACTCAAGACAGCTTGCACAAGTGGCCATCAAGTGCGGCATATACCAAGGTGATGCGCTGTCCCTGCTGCTGTTCTGCATTGGCTTGAACCCCCTCAGCCAGATAATCACAAGGACTGGATATGGATACGAGTTCAAGAGTGGAACTACCATCAGCCACCTCCTCTATGTGGATGACATCAAGCTGTATGCTCGGAATGAACGAGACATCGACTCGCTAATCCACCTGACACAGATCTACAGTGAGGATATTGGGATGTCATTTGGACTGGAGAAGTGTGGCCAGATGGTAGTAAAGAGAGGAAAGGTAGTCTAGACTGATGGGGTGGAACTACCAGCAGGCCACATAGCAGACATACAGACCAGCTACAAGTACCTTGGCATCCCACAGTCACATGGGAACCACGATGAGGAGGCAAGGAAGACAGCAACATCCAAGTACCACCAAAGGATAAGACAGGTCCTGAAGAGCCAGCTCAATGGGAAGAACAAGATCCACGCCATCAACAGGTACACCCTGCCAGTCATCAGATACCCTGCCGGTATAGTGAGCTGGCCAAAAGAGGACATGGAGGCTGCTGATGTGAAGACCCGGAAGCTCCTCACAATGTATGGAGGTTTCCACCCCAAGTCCAACACCCAGAGACTGTACGCCAGCCGGAAAGAAGGCGGGCGGGGTTTGGTGAGTGTCAAAGCCACTGTCCTGGACGAAACCCAGAGCATCCAGGAGTACATCAGTAAGATGGCACCCAAAGATGAGCTGCTGAGAGAATGCCTGAGGCAGCAGCAGACATGGGAGGAAGATCAAGCAGAAGAAGTGCCATGGCAAGACAAGACCCTGCATGGGATGTACCATCGACAGATAGCTGAGGTGGCTGACATTGGGAAATCCTACCAGTGGCTGGAAAGGGCTGGACTAAAAGACAGCACTGAGGCACTGATCATAGCAGCACAAGAACCCTGTTCACTAGAACACTGAGCACTAGATGCATTGAAGCAGGGGTCTACCACACTAGACAGGACCCAAGGTGCAGACTGTGCAGAGAGGCCTCAGAGACAGTCCAACACAATAGTGGCAGGATGTAAGATGCAGGCAGGAACAGCATACACTGAATGGTACAACCAAGTAGCTGCATTGTGTACAGGAACATCTGCAAAGTGTATGGGCTAGACCCTCCCAAGACCAGATGGGAGATCCCACAGAAGGTCGTGGAGAATAACAGGGCTAAGATTCTGTGCGACTTCCAGATCCAGACGGACAGGCAGGTACTGGCCAATCAACCAGACATCGTGGTAATAGACAAGGACCAGAAGACAGCGGTGGTGATAGATGTAGCAGTGCCAAGTGACAGCAACATCAGGAAGAAGGAGTATGAGAAGCTGGAGAAGTACCAGGGCCTGAAAGAGGAACTAGAGCGGATGTGGAAAGTAAAGGCCAAAGTGGTCCCAGTGGTGGTAGGAGCACTCGGGGCTGTGACTCCTAAGCTGGGAGAGTGTCTCCAACAGATCCCAGGAACAACATCAGAGCTCTCTGTCCAGAAGAGTGCAGTGCTAGGAACAGCTAAGATACTGCGCAGAACCCTCAAACTCCCAGGCCTCTGGTAGAGGACCCGAGGTTGAGGAAGACACATACCACCCATAGGGGTGAGAGGGGAATTTTTTTTTTAATGTATATGTATTCGTGTGTATGTATTTGAATGGTATATATAAGCCATTCAAATACACATACACAGAACCAATAACTTATAACTAAGACCACTTAACTAACTAAAAACCTGCTAAATATGATTTAGTTGTGGTTGGTCCTGCTTTGAGCAGAGGGTTGGACTGATGACCTCCTGACGTCACTTCCAACCTTAATTTTCTATAATTATATGATTATTAGTAAAGGAAATATATCTATGAATGCAAAGGTTATTATAGTTTATTATTGTTATTTTACTTCAAGGTTTCCCTTTCTCCAGATAGCTCACTGGGTATGTCTAATGCCCGCATCAGTTTTAGAACCTCAAGCTCATTATTTTCTGAAGAGATGGACTCATCTCCATTATTGCTTTCTTGTGGGGATGCATGTTAGACCAGACATATTGGGTCCAAAGTACCCAATTCTTCTATTCTGGATCTTCGGAACCACAGGAAACAATGATAGGAGATGACTTTCCTGGCTGGCAGGACTTGCCCACATGCTCTTGTTCAGATTACCAGGATGGGAGCTTTTTCATTTCCCCTGAAGTGTGGGGGCATGGGCCACTTTCAGGTTTAAACTAGTGTAAAATGTTGGATTCTCTGTAACCTGAAGTCTTTAAGCCATGATTTGAGAACTTCAGTGACTTTGCCAGGGAAGTGGGTGGGTGAGGTTCTGTGGCCTGCAACATGCAGGAGGTCAGACTAGAAGATCATGATGGTCCCTTCTGACTTTAATATGTATGAGACTGGAATCAATGCTCAGAAAGAGATACTCAGGAACACACCATCAATTGTGGATTGACTTAACCCATGAGCTCTTAAGTAAAGGGACCGTCTTCTGTATGGCTCTCTCCTGCCCAGCTTCAGTCTTCCGACTTACTCTTAGTTTCTCTCAATCCCTGTCTCCCCCCACTCATCCCCTAGATGCCCTCACCTCTTGTCTATCTGTGTCTTATGTTGCCTACATCTGTCCTTCCACTCATCTTCCCTCTTCTCCTCCAACTGTCACTTCTCCTCCCCTCTTCTCACTTCCTCAGAGGGGTTGGCTACTTCCTCTCCAAAGAAATATGACAATGCATTTTCCCTGAACATACCCTAACCATCTATCTCCATACAAGATTGTGTCCCTTTCCCACATTTATACAATTCTGTATATGATTAGGCTAGAAATCCTCAAGTGTCAAGGCATACAACAGCTATTCATTGATGGGGTTGGAAAGAAGCTTCCCCCTTGGCAGGTTATTCCCTGAATGTGCAATAAAGTGTTTCTTATCTTGTCCTTTGAAATACCTGGTAGTAATCATTGCAGAAAAAAGCTATTGGACTAGATCAGGGGTCTCAAACTCAAATCACCATGAGGGCTACATGAGGATTGGTATGTTAGCCCAAGGGCCACATCATGTATGAAGACTAGTACATTAGCCCAAGGGCCACACCACTGAAACCTTTTTATACAATAATACTGCAAATATTGATAGAGATAGTGTTGTTGCGGGCTGCAAGAAATAACTTTAGGGGTGCATGCGGCCCTTGGGCTGTGAGTTTGAGGCCCCTGGAGCAGATAGATCATAGCGCTGATCTGGCAATTATGTCCCTGAATTGCTTACTTGAGGCCTGTGGAGCAACAGGAGTTGGCCATAGGGAATGGGGAAAGTTTCTGTAACTCCCTGTAACTCTTTCAGCGGGGTGCAGGTACCATTGAAGGGGTTTACCAGATATAGCCTACTTATTCTTCTGTTGTCAGATTCTGATTCCTTACTTATATTTGAACAGCATGATGTCTACAAATAGCCCTGTGGACTTCAGCAGGACTACTTTTCAAGTAAGATTCTACTGTGTGAGAAGTAAAACAAATGAGGAGTCCCATGGCACTTAAAACCTAAAAAAATATTTAATGAATGAGCTTTCATGGGAGAAAATCCCACTCTGTCAGACAAAGTGGGATTTTCCCTAACGAAATCTTAGGCTATAAATAAATTTGTTAGTCTTTAAGGTTGTGTATGCTAGGAAATTAGTATGGACTAAGCAGGCATAATCTAGACTAATTTGAACCCCGTCTACACTAGCCTTTGGTTAGTTCAAACTAAAAACAATTTTAGTTTGAAC
This sequence comes from Podocnemis expansa, assembly GCA_007922195.1. Classification (NCBI taxonomy): domain Eukaryota; kingdom Metazoa; phylum Chordata; order Testudines; family Podocnemididae; genus Podocnemis; species Podocnemis expansa. The sequence goes on from ML682038.1 coordinate 12,530,773, forward strand.
TAATCAACGGTTAGTTCAAACTAATTAATTCAGGTGGTTAGTCCGAAATAATTGCTTAGTTCAAACTTGTTTGCATTTTTAGTTTGAACTAGCCCAATGGAGACACATTATTTGAACTAAATAGGTTCAAACTAGCGGTTAGTTCGAACTAAACACATTTTTTAGTTTGAACTATTTTTTAGTTTGAACTTGCCACTTTTTTAAGTTCTAACTAAAAAACTATGTTTAGTGTGGATTAACTTTGAACTACTTAGTTCAGACGAAGCAAGTCCAAACTAAGGTTTTAGGTGTGGACATATCCTAAGTGGCACCAGGACTCCTTGGCTATGTCCACACATACATCATTATTTCGAAATGAGTTATTTCAAAATAAAGTGCTTATTTCAAAATAAGTTAATTCAAATTAAGAAAATGTTAATTTGAATTAAGGGAAAGCCTGCTATTGAAACGGCTGTTATTTCGAAACGGATATTTCAAAATAACACCATTTGGACATGTTGTTTCGAAATAGTTGTTTTGAAACAGTGGTGTTGTTTCAAAACAACGTGCCCAAACAGCGTTATTTCGAAGGAACCATTTCAAAATAATGGTCGTTTCAAAATGAATGGGGTTTAAGCTGTTTTGAAATGACAGTTCTTATTTCAAAATGACAGAGCCTGTCATTTCAAAATAAGAAAACGTCGCGTGGACCTAATCTTTTTTATTTCAAAATAACCAGTGTTATTTCAAAATAAAAGAGACGTGTGGACATACCCCTTGTTTGTGTTGCTGAACTAGACTAACACGGCTGCCCCTTTGGAACTTGTGTGAGAAGTGAATCTCTATCTGGCCTTTTGATTACATGCTGATATTGACTATTTCATCTTCAGGTGTGTTGGCTTTTATGTTTCTATAAAACTTAATTAACTGATCCAGTAGTTCCTTAGGGACTTTGGATACCTAAGATATTGACATCAGTGGGTGTGGTTTCTTTATTTTGTGTAGACAGGGAGAGTCCTACCATAGAGGCAACCCACGGTGCCAAACACTAGGTGGTGCCGCCTTGCAGTGCACAGGTGTGTAATCCAAAGCTCAGCAAGGTGAGAAGCTTTTTGGGCTGGCTCCTCTCTTCACTGAAGAAAAGGTAAATGTTGGCAGGAGGGCTAGAACAAGGCTGGGAAGGGTTCTGGGTGAGGGCAGGATCCCCTCGGCCAGCTTGCCACTCAACCGGCTTCAGGCCAGCCTAGCCCGCTGCTCACCAAAAGTGGCCTGCCGCACCAGCCAGCCCACCAGCCAGCCTGGCCCACCATGGAGGCGAGAGGGGGATGCCAAAATCACAAGTGCCTAGGATGCCAAAAAACCTTGGGCTGGCCCTGTGTGTAGAGCATGTCAGTGTGGAATCTTGTTGCTCCAGTTGGATAGATTATAATACGCAGGGCCGGCGCTGGGGATCGTGGAACCCCCCCTGCAGCAGAGCGACGCCAGCGCAGATGAGTGACGTCATCAGGGGAGTGCCACAGCACTGTCCCCTTTTGATGTCCCTCAGAATGCTGGTGCCCTCCTGCAATGCAGGGGCTGCTTACTGCGTAACACCGGCCCTGATAACACACAGTGCCAAAAGACTTTTTATTTGTTTTTTTGAGCTGTACTGTTTGTAATATAAATGCAGAAAAAATGTGATTTAAAATTAATAAAATTCCAAATGAAATAAAAGAGCTTTACTTTGTTCATTTAAGGCTGTTAGTTCCCTTGCATTTTCCAGCAAAATGAATTTAGTGGAAAAAGTTCAGTTCTTTTGCCATTTATTTTTTGGTTTTGTTTGGCTTGTTTTGGCTAGCAATTCCCAGTACAATGTATGAAGGTATTTGCTTTGAACTCCCTTGCTTCTTTCAACTGTTTGTCAGTGTCTTTTAGAACTCTATCCCACCTGCAGAAATCTCTTCTAAGTGTTGCTTTTGGGTATCTAACATTATCTTTAGGTCATGAAATACTAATTTATTCTCTGAATATGTCATAAAAGTATTGAGTAAAAATCTGACTTAAACATTATTGCAAATGCTAATATTCAAAAGAATTAACATCACCTGTACAACCTTAATTTGACCTTTTTGTGCATATGCATTATGATAGTATGTGATCATGTAATTAAAGACTGTTTTCCCACACACCCCATATTAATAGCCTGCTCCTTGACTTCACTAAGCCTAAATCAACTGGCTTTCATCTGTCTTCTGGCTATCAGTGGGACAATGAGGTATCAGCTCTGACCTGACTTTATAAAAAAGGAGAGGCAGCATGGAGTTTTGTTTCTTGATTTTCGTGTTATTCCAAAGTTAATATTTTCAGTTTCACATCAGTGAAGTGATACTATATAATGCAATAGCAAACGTCAATCTTAACCTGCAAGATGTGACATGGCCTTTCGACATCAGATATCACATTACACAGAAACTGGACACTTCTGTTCCTGGGTAGGGCTGTATTTCTAGGACATCTGTCTTAGAGCTCCCTCTAATGGCTAAATGTACAAATGCAACCAGTCTTGAAAGTGATGAGATAGAGTAATTTTAGGATATCAAGTAGGAAAAATATGTAATTCTTTAAATTTCCCACACATCATCACATTACATGTCCTCCATTAAGCAAATTATTTTCAGATTTTTGATTTTTATAAAAATGTAATCTTGTTAGTCATATCAATGCTGTCTTTTTCAGGTAAAATGAGCTACCATGTTCTCTTGAATTATAATGTCAGTAAGTGAAGTTTTGTAAGTTCCCCCATCTTCAAAGCATCTGACGAAGTGGGAGTTTTCTCCCACGAAAGCTCATGCGAAAAATAAATCTGTTAGTCTTTAAGTGCTAGCATTTTTTGCTGAACTAGACTAACACAGCTGCCACTTTAGAAATTGGCAAGATGCAAGGCACTAAATACAGCCTTTTAAAGAGGAAATCCGTCAACTTACAGAAATAACTCGCTCAGATTCAGACAGACATCATCTTCCTTTCAAAATGCAAACAACTTGACATTATACCTAATGGATTGAAGGTAAAAATTCCTTTACAATCAACATATTACACGGAGAGATTATGCCACACTCTCTCACAGGAACTCAGAAACCACCTGCTCAGCATCCTGTACAGCAAACAGAGGAAAACTAAAAATGTACTCTCAAAACTGGATTCCCTCATAGAAAACCAACCTACAATGCATTCTTCTACATGGCTGGACTTCACAACAAAGAGAAAATCCATCCACAACACACACTTTGCTTTCCTACAGAAGAAAAAGATACCAAACTGTCTAAACTACTATACACCCTTACAGAAAACAAGAGCAACACCTTCAACCCAGCCAACAACATTGTTAATCTCTCAAGCTACACACTTACTCCAGCAGAGAAATCTGTGCTGTCTCAGGGACTTTCCTTCTTCCCCACAACCCTCATACATAAGATAAAATTCTGCGGTGACCTGGAGGCCTACTTTTGCCATCTAAGACTCAAAGAATATTTCCATAATAGCACCTATCAATGCAGTGACACACAGATACCTTACTCCAAACACTACAAGAAGAAATATTCTTTGTGGACTCCCCTAGAGGGTCGGAATAAGAGACTAGACTTCTACATTGATTATTTCCGCCACTTTGCCAAGGCTGAAATCGTGGACAAATGACATCCTTTACATCCTAACCTCAGCCCTGCAGAACGCAATGCTATCTACAGCCTCAGAAACAACTCTGATATTATTATTAAGGAGGTCGACAAAGGAGGTGCAGTTGTCATTATGAATGAATTGGATTATGATCAGGAGGCTTATAAACAACTTTCCAACACAACATTCTACAAACCACTTTCCTCTGACCCCACTGAAGAATACCAAAAGGAATTACGACACTTACCCAAGAAACTCCCTAAGACAGAAACACGACCAGAATCCAGGGATATTCTATTTACTACCTAACATCCATAAAAAAGGAAACCCAGGATGTCCCATCATCTCAGGCATTGGCACTTCTACCACCAGCTTACCTGGCTATGTAGATTCCCTCCTCAGACCCTATGTTATCAACATACCTAGATATCTTTGAGATACCACGGACTTCCTGAAGAAAATCCAATCCATTGGTGAGCTTCAAGGAAACACCATTTTGGCCATTATGGATTTAGAAGGTCTTTACACCAACATCCCACACAAGGATGGATTGCAGGCAAAAACAATCACAGATGATGCCACAGAACAGCTTGTGACTGAAATTTGTGACTTCGTGCTCACCCACAACCATTTCAGATTTGAGGATAATTTATACCTCCAAGTCAGTGGCACTTGGGCCACTATGGGCACCTGCATGGCCCCACAATATGCCAACATCTTTATGGGCGACTTAGAACAATGTTTCCTCAAGTCTCATCCCAAAACACCTCTCCTTTAGCTACGCTACACTGATGATGTCTTCATCATCTGGACCCATGGCAGGGATGCTCTTGAAGATTTCCACAGAGATTTCAACAATTTCTACTCCACAATCAGCTAAGCCTGGAACATGCCACAGAGGAGATCCACTTTCTTAACACTATAGTACAAATCAGGGATAGACACATCATCACCGCCCTGTACCGAAAACCTACTGATCGGTATAGTTACCTACATCCCTCAAGCTTCCATCCTAAACATATCACATGATCCATTGTCTACAGCCAAGTCCTAAGATATAACCACATTTGCTCTGATCCCACAGACAGAGACAGACATCTTGAGAATCTCTATCAAGCATTCTTAAAACTACAGTACCCACCTGGGGAAGTAAGAAAACAAATTGACAGAGCTAGACAAGTACTCCGAAGTCATATACTGCAGGAGAGGCCCAAGAAAGAAAACAACAGAACACAACTAGTCACCACATACAAGACTCAAGTCTGACCTCTGCAACAGATCATTAAGGCCCTGTAGCCTATTCTAAAAGATGATCCCTCAGTCTCTCAAGCCTTGGGAGACAGACCTCTCCTCGCCTACAGACAGCCACCCAACCTTAAACAGATACTCACCAGCAGCTACAGACCTAACAACGGAAACATTAAAGCAGGCATACACCCCTGCAACAAACCACACTGCCAAGTCTGCCCACATATCTGCACAATAGATACCATCATAGGTCCTAATCAAGCCAGCTACTCCATCAAAGTCTCATTTACCTGCTCATCTACTAATGTGATCTATGCCAGAAATGGCCCAACACCTTATACATCGGACAAACAGGATGATCCCTGCGTAAAAGAATAAATGAACACAAAACTGACATTAGAGATCACAAAAAAAAAGTTGCTGAGCACTTCCATCATTCTAATCACTGGATAAATGATTTGTTACTGACAGTACTCAGAAACGTCAATGGGACTTCAAAGAGAACTTACAGAATGGAATGAAAATAAATGCAACGGGGTGTAAAACATAGGATCAGGTCATACAGTAACAGCAAATCAGAGCAGTTGTTAGGTTCAAACCCTGGGAAGCCTGAAGTCAGATTACCTTTTGTAATGGGAAAAGAACCCATAGTCTCGATTCAATCCAGCTTTCAGAGAATTTAATTTCTATATTAATTCAAATTCAGTTGCTTCTCTTTAAGTCTTGATGTCACAATCACATCTCTGAAGACGGTTGTTAACAAATTATTTATCAAGTGATTTGAAAGATGGAAGTGCTCAGCAACTGGTTATTTTGTTTTGTGATTTCTGATATCAGCTCCATGTTCATTTATTCTTTTGCGCAGGGATTGTCCTGTTTGTCCAATGTATAAGGTGTTGGGGCATTTCTTGCACATGATGGCATAGATCACATTAATAGATAAGCAGGTAAATTAGCCTTTGATGGAGAACCAGGCTCGATTAGGACCTATGATGGTATCCATTGTGCAGATGTGTGGGCAGATTTGGCAGTGTGGTTTGTTGCAGGGGTGTGTGCCTGCTTTAATGTTTCTGTTGTTAGATCTGTAGTTGTTGGTGAGTATCTGTTTAAGGTTGGGTGGCTGTCTGTAGGTGAGGAGAGGTCTGTCTCCCAAGGCTTGAGAGAGAGGGGGATCATCTTTTAGAATAGGCTACAGGGCCTTAATGATCTGTTGTAGAGGTCTGACTTGAGTGTTGTATGTGGTGACTAGTGGTGTTCTGTTGTTTTCTTTCTTGGGCCCCTCCTGCAGTAGATGACTTTGGGGAACCCGTCTAGCTCTGTCAATTTGTTCTCTTACTTCCCCAGGTGGGTACTGTAATTTCAAGAGTGCTTGATAGAGATCCTCAAGATGGCTGTCTCTGTCTGAGGGATCAGAACAGATGCGGTTATATCTTAGGGCTTGGCTGTAGACAATGGATCGTGTAGAGTGTTTAGGATGGAAGCTTGAGGGATGTAGGTAACTGTACCGATCAGTAGGTTTTCGGTACAGGGTGGTGTTAATGTGTCTATTTGTACTGTAGTGTTGAGAAAGTGGATCTCCTGTGTGGAGTGTTCCAGAATAAATTTGATTGTGGAGTGAAAATTGTTGAAATCTCTGTGAAAATCTTCAAGAGCATCCCTGCCATGGATCCAGATGATGAAGATGTCATCAACATAGCGTAGGTAAAGAAGAGGTGTTTTGGGATGAGACTTGAGGAAACGTTGTTTCAAGTTGCCGATAAAGATGTTGGCATATTGTGGGGTCATGTGGGTGCCCATAGTGGCCCAAGTGCCACTGACTTGGAGGTATAAATTATTCTCAAATCTGAAGTGGTTGTGGGTGAGCACAAATTTCAGTCACAAGCTGTGCTGTGGCATCATCTGGGATGATTCTTCTAATAGCTTGAAGGCGGAAGGGTGGAGTAGTATTAGCTCTGTCAAGAACTATGCCTGTGGCATTGCCGCACCCCTGGCCTGATACATTGATGGTTTGTCTGCTTGTGAAGCCTTTCTTTTGTTATTTTAAGCAAAGGAGATGTTTGTAATGTTCTGAACTGAAGAGCTAAAATCACTGATGGCTGTGACTCTCTAAGAGCTGAAATTATTGAGAGGTAAGATGCCCTGAGCTAAAGTTACTGAGGAGTGAGCAGTGGGTAGAGCCAGCGGATGGCTGGATGTGTGATTGACCAGTGGGTGGTGCTGGCAGGCAGTGGGTGGAGTCAGTGGATGGCGCAAGTGTATAGCGTGAGTGACCAGTGGGCAGCATCAGTGAATGGTGTGAACAGACATCATGAGTAGCCAGTGGGTGTCGCTGGTGGGCAGTGGCTGAAGTCAGTAGACGGTGTGCCTGGACAACATGTATGACCAGTGGGTGACGCCTGTGGACACCTGGCATGAGGGACATTCCCTACATACCCTGGGGTTTTGGTGGAAACCCTGTTCTGCATGGATTCTTCAGATAAGTGCTGGTTTTGCTATTGAGGCCACATGTTCCGTTATGCTGTGTGGTGTTTGGTGAGAATCTTTTTCTGCACTGATTCTCCAAATCAGTGTCGATTTTGCTATTGTGTCTTTACATTCTTTCTATTATGACTGAAAGTTCTGTATACTACACTCAGACTTGTGCTTCTGAGTGGGGAAGCATTACCACTTTGGGGTGCCCAGGGAATACAGCATGATTTCCCAGAAAACTAGGTGGGGCTTGAGCCAGTTGGTGCTGTAACATTATTTGGAAACTCCTAGGTATGTAACCCAGCCCTTGCTCTGCCATCTTACCCTGGCAGAAGGGTTATGTTAGGGAAACTTTCTGGCTATAAAAACAGTTAAGCACTGGAACAATTTATTAAGGGAGGCTGTGGAATCCATGTCACTTAAGGTTTTAAAGAAAATGTTAGACAAACACCTGTCAGCGATGGTCCAAATATACTTAATCCTGCTTCAGTGCAAGGAAATAGGCTAGCTAACCTCTTGAGGTCCCTGCCAATTCCACATTTCTGACTGGTATTCCAAGGAAATCAGCCTTTCTGTATTGGTTTTACTATTGTTTCTTAAGAATGTTAACATGAAAAGTATTCATCTGTTCAGAATTTAGCTACCTGTTTTAATGAAGGTTGGATAACTGAAAATGTCTTTCCAATCCAAGTAATTTCTGCCAAACTTAATTGTCATCCAGGAATCTGAACCAGCAAATTCTTTCTGTTAATAGTCTCAGGAAACAATAATAAAACCTGTTTTAAAAAACCCCCATGATTTCCTTGGCACTTCAGTTAATAATTTATTACCCTACTGTCAGCCTGCACCATCAGATACTCCTGTCAACATTTTGATATTGGTCTGACTTTTCTGCTTTCAACGATGTGTGTGTTGACTTTGTGGACAGCCAGCTTTCTGAATGCTGACCATATGTTTGGATCCCACCTACAAACTTAAGTAAAATAAGCAATGGTCTATTGGAAGATAATTGACGGCAACATGAGTTATTATGTATCCCAAGCCAAACTCATTGTAACTTCATTGTATTTGGAGTGAACTGTTCACTGGATACTCCATGACCACCTGAGAACAATGGAATTATTATAGGCCATTCTGTAATTAATGTTATTACTGACTTTAAGTTGAGGAGGATCTTGAAATTCAATTCTGAAATACTCATTTAAAACTCTGTTTTATAATATCATGGAAGTGATGGGGCCAAATGAATGTATACAGACAGTTAAAGAGGCTCCTGCATCAACATTATTGTATGCTTGTAGTGAGGTGATGAGCCTCCCTCTGGGGCAGATAGGGAGTGATGGTCCCTCAGCCCCAGGAGGGCAGAGCCAAAGAAGTAATGCCCAGCCCACTGCGCTGGAGGCAGAAGGAGCCCAGACAGGAACCAGAAATATAGACATTGGGACATACAGCTGAGGAAGGATGTGGGGAGCGTCAGCTAAAGATGAAGGATGTCTCCAGCCTGCTGCTGCAGAGAGGAACTAGAGAGGCACTCTGTTACCCTAATGACTAACCTGACCTGCCTGAGCCAGTGGATGATGCAGATAGCGATGGCTTGGTGGGACTGTTGGTGGCTGTGTACCCCAGGGAAGCGGAGGATGAGCCTTGGTGGCAGGTGCCCAGGTACAAGGGTGGAGAAAGTAACCCAGGTTTAGCTGACTTCAGTCTGGCTGAGCTTGCACTCAAGCCTTTGTCAGTGAGTTTTGGCTGGAGCCCAGTTGTCTTCGTGGTGGGACATCCTACTACTGCTAGAGTCCTGAGATGGGATGCAGTAAAGGTGATTGAGCCTGAGTGCCCGTCCTCCTTTTCTACCCCAGCCCTAGGGTGATCACCCCTGAACCTGTGTGCTGGCATGGCCCAAGACTGTTTGCTGGCCCTGCTTAGGGCTATTGACTATTTACATTGGCTGCCCTGCTCTGCCTGTGGGCTGGTGGCTAGAGACTGCTGTCTTGCCTGGCTTAGGACCAGAGACTGCTCGGTTGCTCTGCTAGGACTAGAGATGGTTTGTTTCCCTTGCCCTGCTGAAAGGCTGGAGCTAAAGACTGCTGACTGTCCCTGCCTAGGGCTAAAAGGCTGCTGACAGTCTCTGCTATGGGCTGTAGACTGTAACTCATCCCACCCTATCTGAAGGCTGTGGCTATAGTCTACTTAGGTGCCCATGGCCTGCAGAAGGGACTAGAACCCTTGGCCCAAATGCTAACTCCCCATTTTTAGCATGCTCTGCAAGTGTGCAGTAACCAGAAGGTGTGGCCCACCCAGACAGACTGGGGGCCCTCTACACTGCCATCTTCACACATACCCAGGGAAAACATGGGACCAGTTCCTTTCCATGGGAACTGCTGGGAGAAGTATGACAGCAACATCCCATTGCCATCCTCTCTGGCAACAGGATTCCAGAGCTGCACAGGTTTGCCTTCATCTTTCACGTCAGACCATTTCTTGCACATGCACTTGTGACTAGTTGGATGGGGCTACAAAAGACCCCTGCTTTAGCTCTGTGCTACTTTCTAACACCCTGTTTTGCAGTCTTGCTTTACTTTTCCATTTGAGTCCAGGCTGCTAGTGCTGCACTCTTAATCCAAAAGGGAATCAGTGCACCACCAGAAGTCAGAAAAAATGACTTAGCTCTGCTAAGACATTATGTTTAGGGAGGAGAGACCTAGGGTTTGCTGCATGGATGGGAAGAGAGGCAGATTTTCTGTGAGGGAGCAAAAAGTTGAATTTGCTATTTTGGAAGAACGGATCTAGGTATTGAAGTGAATGAGAGCACCATGCACTTAAAACAGTGGAGCAGGTGAGTGAAGTCAGAGCCAGGGGCCTGAGACAACTGGGTGTGGAACACCTCATAATGTGGTGAAAGTTGTCAGCTCTCACTGAAGTTCTTGCATGTCCTGGCTGATCACTTGCATTATTAGCTATATTATAGCTCAGGAATTCTAGACATGGCCAGGACTCCATTGTGCAAACAGAACAAAAAGAGGGTCTCGAGCTCAGAATGTAGCAATTAACCCATTCTTTATTTTGTTTGTTGCTTGTTTGTAGTTTAGCAGTTTTCTATTCATTCATAACAATGAATAAGATCTCTCTTGTGCTCTTCCAATGAATCACTTCTTTTGGGATATGAAACATCAGCCTAGTAAATAGACAAGAGTAAAACGTATTATATTCTAAGATCATGTACGAGTTCAAGCAGTTTTCCCAACTGTATCGGTTTTGAGAAAGACTGTAGGCAGAGAAATGTGTTAGTTTCCAAAGGGATAGCTATGTTAGTCTATTCCAGAAAAAAAAAACCAAACAAAAAACAAAAAACAAGGAGTTGTGTGGCACTTAAAGACTAACAGATTTATTTTTCGCATGAGCTTTTCTGGGAGAAGATCCCACTTCATCAGATGCTTCGAAGATGGGTGAATTTACAGAACGGAATCCATAAGTTCACCCATCTTCAAAGCATCTGATGAAGTGGGATTTTCTCCCAGGAAAGCTCATGCGAAAAATAAATCTGTTAGTCTTTAAGTGCCACACGACTCCTAGTTTTTTTTTTTTTTTTTAAGAGAAATGTGTGTTAATGTTGTTGGTTCTATGCAATTATTTCAGATTCTATGTATCTGTAAAGTACAAACTGAGCTATAGTACAGTAGAAGGGGAACTCTTTCAGCAAATGCATAGAGCATTCACTTTGTTCTGACATCATTATTTCTTCACTGTCAAATCTTCCTGGTTTAAAATTCTGTATTTAAAAAAAAATACTAAAGCAAGGAGTCCTGTGGCACTTAAAGACTAACAGATTTATTTATCGCATGAGCTTTTGTGGGAGAAAATCCCACTTCATCAGATGCTTTGAAGAGCGGGAACTTACAGAATGGGATGAAACTAAATGCAAAGGAACATAAGACATGGGATCAGGTCGTACAGTAACAGCAAATCAGAGCATTTGTTAAGATTCAAATCCTGGGAAACAGCACATAAAGTAGATTGTAATGGGAAAAGAAGCCACAGTCACAATTCAATCCTGCTTTCACACAATCTAATTTGCATATTAATTCAATTTCAGCTGTTTATCTTTGAAGTCTTGACGTCCCACTGACTTTCTTGAGGATAGTCATTAACAAATCATCAATGGGGTGATTAGAAAGATGGAAGTGCTCAGCAACTGTTTTTGTTGTGTTTTGACTTCTGATGTCAGTTTTGTGCCCATTTATCCTTCTGGAAGGGGGCTGTCCTGTTTGTCCAATGTATGAGGTGTAGGGGCATTTCGGGCACATGATGGCATAAATCACATTAATGGATGAGTGGGTGAATGAGCCTTTGATGGAGTAGCTGGCTTGATTAGGTCCTATGATGGTGTCTTTCATGCAGATATGTGGACAAAGTTGGCAGTGGTGTTTGTTGCAGGGCTGTACCTTTGGAGCTTGTATTTTAAGACACCTCTTTAGCAAATGTACCTGAAAACAAATACAAACAATAATGTCATTTGAATAATGACAGTGATCTTGTATTTTGGAATATAATGGTTTGTTTATCACACAATATGATTATTTGCAGTTATCTCTTTGCAGCAAAAGAACATACTTTGACCAGCTCAGGTCATGTTCATTTTAGTAAGTCACCTGTGTGTATGTATAACACGGAGTGACATGGTCAAGAGGAGGAGTTTTCTTAGGATCAGGTCATTCCAATATGTATATTTTAGGGTTTGTTTTTTGTTTGTTTGCTTTTTAAAACCATGCCTTTTAAATTGCTGTATATTTTTCAGAATAAATTTTTATTGTATATTTACTAAAGGCCTAATTTAAACTGGTACAGCAATAACATGCTTGGCACTGGAAAATGTATGGTTTGAATCTTTAGTCTGAGTGTATTACCTTGTATAGTAAAATATTGGCACAGGCATGAAAACAGAGGTATGTTATAGTGTCTAATTCACATAACCATTTCTAAATGGCCATCTATAAATCAGCTAGAGTACCTGTATTATCAGTCACATCACTTTTCTTCACAATTAGTACAGTATTTTAGCCAAGAAAAGGTCTTCCCACTGGTAATTTAAGATATAGTTCAATTGATTGCTTATTTGTGTTGTTTTTTCACATCCATTTTACAAGTTGTGAGCTTAAATATGTTCTAGCTGTTTCCAGAGTAGAGCCATATTGAATTATATGTCAGACAGGTTGACATGAGAGTTTGACACCTGCAATTGCGCTGTATATATGGATTGCTTTGCAGAGTGAATGCATAAGACCTATGAGCATTAATCTTTGCAGTAAGATTATTAACACAAACTGGCATCCCTGTCTTTGTACATCTGTAAGCAATGTTAACAGGTAGCAGTAATAATGACAGGCCGAATTGCCCCCTTACACACACAAGAGTTCCCATTGAACTCAAGCCTTATTGGGATTGATATGAGAAAAGACTGCAAGATTTGGCCCAGACTCAGTCATTTCAATTGTATATTTTCATCCTGCATTTGTTGTCCTTCCTTCCTTGGAGATTGGATTTTTTTTTTTTTTTAACGTGGGTCCAATGAAGTTTGGGAATTGAGATATTTTATCTTGGCAGCTTTCCATTCCTGTCTGCTTTGAAGTTGGTGTCCAATAAATTCTTCTCACTCTACTCTAAGTAATTCTGAATATTGCCCCCAGAGAATCAAACCAACCAACCAACCAACCAACCAACCAATAAATACATATCCCTTCCCAATGTGATGCATGGGACTATAAGCTAGGCTGTTTAAATCCAAGCTTTAATTTAGAGTTAAATCTTATGCCCAAGGATAAGGGCTACAGCAGTAATGCTGAGATGCTCAGACATAGAAGAATTTCTCCCATAATAACTAAACAATCAGCTATTTTTGTCTAAGCCTGAGAGAATGTAGGTAACCCATTCAATAAATAATGAAACCAATATATTACACAGTTTTATTCCTATTCTAAACTCTACTTCAGGTGTTCTGTAATCTCAGTTTCCGAATATTGTGCTGAATTAAGCATTTGCACTTCAGTTTCACATAAAAAAGAACAAGGTGAGAGAGTTCACAAGGTCAATATGGTGTACATAAAACAACAATTGCATCTGGTGTATTTTTTCCCCTGTAGCTGGCACTGAGAGGGATTAAAAAAAAAGATTTTGCATACAGTTAAATGCCAAATAATAGTTAAACACATTGTGTTTCCTTCTTGATTGCCAAATAGCTCATTTCCTTCTAAACAGTCCCTTATGTTGCACATGCATAAAGATCCATGGAGAAAGGTCAGGTTGGAAGCAAGTCTTAGCTTTCCTACCAATGGAGTTAGTAGACCAAAGCAGAATGAGCGTTTTACACTGACTCCAGTTGCTAACTCTGTAAGGGGTGAGTACATGAATAAGAGTGGAGGAATCATCCCAGAATTTGGAGAGAGAGAGAGAGAGAGAGACAGATTCAGTCTGTCAGGGATATGAACTATAGAAATGCTCTGGTTCTTTCACTGTGTCCAACACCAAACAGCAAACAAATTTAACACTGTGCACAAAACCCCAGATGTATTATGAACTAATGGTACAATCTACAGTCCCTTGTTTCTCAGAGTGAATGTAAGGACTAGATACCAATTATGCCATAGTTCAAATGTAAAAGAAATCATGTGTGGAATGCAGTGCTGGAAAAATACATTAAGGAAGCAACTTGCATTACAGCAAATAACAAAATGGAATGAGATCTGAAATGAAACTCTGGATCTAAGCAATTGGGCAGTAGTGAGAATTTTTACACAGTCTATAAAACTGCAGAAGCTGTGCAGTAAAAATGATCCAGTTTACTCAGCTAATTAAACACCTTCAGTCCAATTAGTCATATCAATCCAGAGTAAACTGTGACTAGCAAATACTGAATCAAGTTTTCAACTTCAGAAAAACTGAGGTGTGTGATAGGATATCCCCTCCAGGCAATTCATTGGAACCCTTTGTATCTGTTACAGTATTCACAACAACGAGTGCAGCCAGCTACCCATAGCATAGTTCTGTTTCATGGAATGTGTATCACAGATGTTTGAATAGTATTAACAAATGGAGGTCTAAAAACCTTCTGTTTAACAAGCTGTATTCAAAAGCTATTTAAATAATGATCAACAGAAATATATTTTAAATTCCTTTTAATTCTGCCTCTCACAATCTACATATGGTTTATTTATAGACAATCTTTACTTGCAAAATGAAACTTACTGGAACTTCAATATATTGCGTTGAATAAAATACTCTATTTCCTCAGAATCCCTTGGACAAAGGAAAGACAACTTTTGAAAATTATCCATCGCTTACATACATATCAAGAAGCATTTCCAGTTGATTTATAGGAAACACAAGGGTTTGCCATTTCTTCTTTATCATTGTTATGTAGGAGAATACATGCTATAGTATTCAGAATGCTTCCTGTGTTACAGATGAGTTTATGGGTGCTCTAACTGATCCTGGAAATACCTGAAAGTAAGCCAAGTGCTCTTGAAGAGTGCTGGAAATTGTCCATCTGTAACTGGACCATAATACAGTATGACTAATGCCAAAAAGAAAGGGGGGAGGGCAAAAAATCCCTAGAGTGATGTGCCAATATTCCAAAATGAAGCAAGCTGTATGAAACATTTACTGTGTTTTTCTGAGCAGTGGTGTCAAAAAAAGATCTTTTCAAACGAATTAGACTATGGAAACCAAGAGGATTAAGGTTTTTTCCAAGAAAGCACATTATTTACAAGCAAATAGTTAAATGGAGAGCCCATAATACTTTCAAAGTGTCTCCATTTTACAAGGAAACTCCCTGAAGAAATCCTAGATAAGAGACTGCATGTTTACCAGAAAACGTCTGATTCGTCAAAGGTTCATATCATATACAAATCATTTTGTATGGTAGGCCAATTATTGCCTATTCCTATCAGTCAGAGCGACTTCTGGAAAAGGCAACCCTGGGAAATCCCCCAGGAAAACAAATGGTTCAGTGACCTATCAATGATCTTGCAGTATGTCTCCTCAGTCGGTTTCTTTCCTCTGCCATAGTACTATTGGTTCATTGCCAATGAATCTGTGGTTGGCCCATACCTCATATTACTCAGGTCAGTGTGGCTAACTGGGGCTTACCCCAGCAAAGGGATAATCCACGTGTAGCACTGAGTTCTGGATTCACCCTCCTTTCAGGCCTGCTGATGTAGGTAGAAAGGAATCACTGGGAGTGCATTAGCCAGGTTTTCTGACTTTGGATAGACTTATTTGCAAATTGGTTTCTTGGTGCCATAAACAGATGGGATACAATTTGAAGTAGCCTGATTCTTCTCTAATCTACACTGAGGGCCAAATAAAGCTCCGCCCAGTACCAGAACTGGAATGCAATAGCGACAATATAGGTAGGATACCTCTGCCCACATTTCCTGGAGCTTTTAGATGGCTCTGAGAACTGGGTCCAAGATTGGATTCATAGTTAGGTAGTGAGTAATTCGGACCCATTTAAAGGAAGTACAGTATAAGAATCTCACACATAATACACGGTGCACTGGGGACCCAGTAGGGCATTAGGACTGGAGGTTGTGTGTGGTTTAACAAAGGATTTTGCTAGCATGTTGAACAGACTTCAGAGGGTGAGGTAAGTATACTAAGCAGTGAAGCAGTTTCAGCAGCTGAGGTGGGATATGATATGGGAACCTACAAACAATTTATCTTTTGGAATGGAAAGGAAAGGGGGATAACTGAGAGGAAGTATGACAGCATTTGACTGCAGCCTGAATTTGGGGAAAAAAGAGAAGGCGGGGTAGAAATATTAGCTACAGTCATGGAGAACAGTTGTAGTGAAAAGAGATTCAGAAGAAAAAAAATATGTTTTGGCCTTGTTCAGTCTGAGGTAAAACATTCAAGTTAAGGCATTAGGGAAAGACATCATGAGAGATGTGACACTGAAATGTAAAGGCAGACCAAATTTAGAGAAGAGTATTTGAAATATCCTACTTGTGCAGCTCTAAGTCTAAGAGTGAGTTGGATGGTAAAGTAAATTAGATGTGCTTTCTCAAGATGTTTGAAAGGATTTATTTAACTCTGCTTGCAAGATACTACACTATCCTGAGTTATATGCTTGCTTTCTGCGTTCATTCACTAACCCATTTTTAAAAGGAGCCAGGTTTCTATGGTATAGAAGATATTTTTTCTTTACAGTATTTCTAGAATCTGTTCTTTCTTTTCTAATGCAACTACTAAATTCCTGGTGGATCCTTGAGGCACCTCTCACTTCAGCTCCTGTGGCCTTTGAGTTTCTCCCCTTATTTACTTGCGTTGGTCTAAAACTGGATGCCAATAACATATTTTACTCTTACCATTCTAAACACATCATACTATTCTATAGCCATCACCCCTTTCCTGGCTTCCCTTTTACTTTGTCATCAGAGTTAAACTACTCATCCTCATATTCAGTTATCTGTAACAATACCAACCCTGGCTACATCTCAGACCTCATCTCTTCCCCACATCCCAGCCTCTTAAATGACCCCTTTCTTTTCTATCCTTCTTCCACACTTAGCACATCTTCTGCCACACTGCTCTGTACTTCAGGAATGTGTGCATGTCCTAGAATGCTAAATAGCCACTCCATTTGCAATCAAGTTAAAATGCACGTCTTCTACAAAGTCTACTACAGACAATTCATCTAAGAAGGAAGTGCATATCACAACACTTTAAAAAACTCATGGTTACACTCTTTGGTTTGATACATTCTATCCTCTAATAGAGATTGTGAGAGTATGTTGCCTGGAATGTTGTGCAAAAAGATAAATCGCTAGCAGTGCCTGGGATTTTCCTTGATTTCCACTATGAATGCTAGTAAATTATAGCATGTGAACGTCAAAAGAGGTTGTGAAGCTAAAGTTGCAGTGATGCTGTTTGTGTCTGGGGAGAGGAATCATATCCATTCCTCTCAACATGCCAACCAGCCAATGTGTTCCATGATATGGGACGAATACTCAAATATGAGACACCTTCCTTCAGTATGCATAAATGACACTATATTTCACACAGAATACTGAGAGAAAAAGGTATTAAGTAACTAGATTAATAACAAAAAATATTGAGGCAGCTAGCACAGCTCCTGGATGGGGTTCTTCCCCTTTTTCCTTTATATATATATTTTTTCAAACTGTTTTGAAAATTCCTTCTTCCTTTAATTCATTCTTTTTAATTTATATTCTCTTCCTCCATTTCTTATTTCTGTTTCTCCTTTCTCCCTGCAATTATCTCATTTCTCACCTCCTCATTTGATCCTCCTTTTCAGCCTGAAAGGGACTCTTCATTGCATCATTCTTTCCCCCACTGCTGTGTTGCTGCTTCACATTCTTTCCTTCTCTGCCTGCTAGTCTCCAGAACTCTACATGGAGGGCTGAATGTTGCCATGGAGGCACTAACTAGCTTGCAGAAAAAGACAATATGGGTGTCCTGCCTCCACCGAAGTCAATGGCAAAACTCCTTTTGGCTTATTAGCAGGAGAAGAGCACTAGTCTCTTTTGCAGGTACACAGAACTAGAAGCAATTGATTCCCTTGCTGAACCCCTATGAGGAGAATCTGTGATCAGGTCCTTCCAGTGTAGGAATTTAGGAGCCACCCAAGAATCCTTGCTTGTTTTGCTGTATTAGACTAACAGGGCTACCCCTTTGGAAATTGCCAAGAATCCTAGGCACTGAGAAGTCAGATTTTCCATGATTGCTGGGAGTTCTAGGCAAATCAAACTCTTGTCTCAGATATCTGTGATTATTTGTTTTCAAATGTATATCTTGTTTACTATGTCTGACATTCTGCTTTGGGAGACATTGAGGTTAGAAAGCAGGAACAAGAACTGAGTACTTGCATGTCGGGCATTTCCACCGCATAAAAGAACATTTTAGCCAATAAGTAGCTAGATTCCATTTGTAACTCAGCATAGATGATCAATATAGGTCATATGTTTCAGCTGGTTTATGAGAGGCAGACATTTCCAAAGCTAGGACTCCTTTGCTCTGAGTCATCTACACAAAGCAATTGCACTAGTTTAATGAAATAAATTCTTAAACAGGTTCAGTTCAGTTGGCAAAATCTCTTTGTGTAGACACACCCCTAAATTGATTTGAATGCCTTATACTGATGTTGTTTAAATCAATTCCTCATTAATCCAAGCCACGCTTAAACCTTATACACTAAGCGAGGTGCATGGGTTACAGTTTCCTCATGTAGACAAAGTCTGCTTTTCTGCAGAAAAAGATTAAAAGCTTATAAAAACAAGTCACCAACACAAAATTATCCCAGTAACATCTGATTCTATTGCACAGTTTTTGGATTTATTTGTGGTTTATTTTGTAGCTAGGTGCTTTTACTATTGAAATAGCACTATATATACATGATACTTGGTGCCCACTTCTTTGCTGGCTGAGAGGAATGGGGTAGGGTAGCAGAGGAAGATGGCTGTATTTAGATGCTGACGGCAGGCAGAAAGTGCAATTAAAAGATAAAGGTGGCCTTTTATTTTTATAACAAGAGATTTAATCTAGAAGGATCTCAAAGTGTTTCACAAATGGAAATCTATGCCAGTCACTGAATAAAAAAACCAATAAGTCTGGTAGTCTTTAAGTGTCACACGACTCCTTGTTTTTTTTGCTGGACTAGACTAACACGGCTATCCCTTTGGAAAATCACTGAATAGTATTCCACGCTAAGGTAATATGATGGAGCTATTCAACAGTGCAGAAAACACAACAGTTTAAGGTAGGAAATTGTTTGCCACTTTCAGTTGAATTTTAGGATACTTAACAATCATACTAATATCAATGTCTATGTTTATTAAAATTCTCATCCAAAAGGCAGCCCTTACCACACTGTAGTGGCCTCTACCAATTGATCAGCCATTAATTAAAAAGGGAAAGTTACAACTTACTGAATTATCAGAACCTCTTTCTTCAAGAATTGGGCTTTCTATAAAGATCTCTTTTTCCAGCTATTGCCAAACCCTTCTTAGCTGATGAGATGGCAGCCTGAAGTGGCATTACCAGAGGAAGTACTGGGCTGTGCCCCATGTATCCAAATGTCTTCCTTTCTTCAAGGAAGATTGTCCATGTAACTTCGGAATTATAATACAAGCAAATGAACTCTTTGAAGACATACCAGATATCATTAATTTTCCTGTTTCTTAGTAGGTCTGCCCACTGCATGCTCTGGTCTGGGTATTTCATAACACCAAGTTCATAACTGGAGTAATTAATTAGCCGGTAAGCATTTAGGACGAGGACCAAGTCTCCATATATGTCTGTATGTTACCTAGGACAATGGAGTCCTAATCATGACTGGAGCCTCAGGACATTACTTCAATATAAATATTGAATAATAAGACTTTAAAGGTAAAGGGTCCCGTGCAAAACTGAAAAAAGAGACATGTAAACTGCAAAATAATATTCAGTACCTTAGATAACTGTAAAAAGGGTTAACCTTCTGGTCATTTATTCTTTTAAAAATCAACATCCAGGGGACACCAAAAAGGATTTTCTCCCTGTTAGTAAATCATTTGGAAACAATTCTTCCTGGATTGTTAGGTGGAGAAATTAGGTCATATTTGGCTAACTTCAGCTTATTGTCAGGATAACCTGCTCCTTTGGTCTTTCTTGCTGTTCTCTCTCTCTCTCTCTCTCTGTGTGTGTGTGTGTGTGTGCGCGTGCATGTGCTCTCTTACAAAAGCTTATAAATTGCCAAACACAAGGATGATGGAAAGGATCTGATCATTTCTTTACATAACACCAGGTGTTGTAAACTGATGTGGTCCAAAATGTTGCTGAATAGTTAGATGTGATGCTTGAGCTTGGAATCCTTTTTTTAAAAACATATTTCCAGTACCCACGGTTAAGAGCTGCAAGCCTTTTTCACAGAGTTTGACATTTGTGTTGTGGAAAGCAGCCTTCCAACAATAAGTGCATAAAATCATTTCAAAGTAACCCCCAATTATCTAGTCCATAATAACAGAGAATAGAGAGTACTTCCTCCTCCTCCTCTCCCCACTTAGGGAAATCTAGAGTGCAAAAGATCTATCATCTTTTAAAGAACAACCTATTCACATAGTCTTTTATTATCTGGCAACAATACATTTGTGGAACAGTTTTTTCTTGATAGCTTTGTTATCAGGCTGAGGATTTAAGTCAAATGCTGCAGTATTGTACATTATTCCAAAGGCTACATCAGACGGCAGAGATGATGTCAACTTTCCCTATACACCCACAGTTTTCCTACTATAAACAGCTCTAAATTATTTGTTATTTTATTTTAACTGGGTGGACTGCACTACATCAGATAAACATATTCCTATTCAGAGATATAATTCTCAATGATTAAGTAACAGAATCATAAAATCATAGGACTGGAAGGGATCTCAAGTCTGCTAGTCCAGTCCCCTGCACTCAAGGCAGGACTAAGTAATATCACTGTCCCCTGACAGTTTGTCTAACCTGCTCTTAAAAATCTCCATTGATGGAGATTCCACAACCTTGCTAGGCAATTTATTCCAGTGCTTAAGTATGCTGGCAGTTTGGAAGTTTTTCCTAACGTGCAACTTAAACCAGCCTTACTTTAATTTAAGTCCATTGCTTCTTGTCTTATTCTCGGAGCTTAATGAGAACATTTTTTCCTCTCTCCCTCATTGTAACATGCTTCTACGTACTTGACAATGTTATGTCCCCAGTCAGTCTTCTCTTCTCCAGATGAAACAACCCCTTATTTTTTCAGTCTACCCTAAGATATTAAATCATTTTTATTGCTTTCCTCTCAACTTTATCTTTTATCCACATCTTTCTTGAAATATAGCACCCAGAACTGGACACAATACTCTAGATGAGGCCTAATCAGAGTGCAGAAGGGTGGAATAATGACTTCTTGTGTCTTGCTTATAGCACTCCTGCTAATACATCCTACAATGAGGTTTGCTTTTTTTGCAGTAATATTACACTATTGACTCATATTTAGCTTTGGATCCACTGTGATCCCCAGATACTATTCCACAGCACTCTTACCTAGACAGTGCTTTCTCATTTTGTATCCATGCAACTGATTTTTCCTTCCTATGTGGAGTACTTTGCATTTGTCCTTATTGAATTTAATCATATTTACTTCAGAACATTTCTCCAGGTAGTCCAGATCATTTTGAACTTTAATCCTATCCTTCAAAGCACTTGCAGTACCTCCCAGCATGATATTATCTGCAAACTTTTAGTGTACTCTCTATGCCATTGCCTAAGTCATTGATATGCCCTTCCAGCCTCACTGTGGACCACTAGTTACTACTCACAGGGTATGGTTTCCACCCAGTTATGCACCCACCTTATAATATCTCCACGTATGTTGTATTTCCCTAATGAGTTTATGGGTAAGTCATGAGTCATGTATTTCCCTAGTGGGTCTGCAGTTAGGACAAAATCAAGGGCTTTACTAAAGCCAAGCTATATCACATCTACCACCTTCCCCCTATCCACAAGACTTGTTGCACCATCAAAGAGAGCTATTGGTTTGGTTTATCTTTCTGGGTACTGAAGTTAAAATGACAGGTTTATAATTCTGCACATCATCCTTATTCTTCTTGGTCAGTCCTCTGGAATTTCTCCCATATTCTGTGACTTTTCAAAGAAAATCTCTAATGGCTCAGATATCTCCTCAGTCAGCTCTGTGAGTATTTGAGGATGTATTTCATTAGGTGCTGGTGACCTGAACACATCTAACTTGTTTAAGTAATTTTTAACTTGTTCTTCTCTTCTTTTAGCCTCTGATCCTACCTCATTTTTGCTGGCTTTTACTATGTTAGGTGTCCAAACACTTCTAAACTACTTGGTGAAAATTGAAACAAAGACGTCATTAAGCACTTCTGCTATTTCCAGATTTTATGGTAATTGTTCTCCTCTCCTCCCCAGAAGTGGGTCTATCCTTGCTTTGATCTTCTTTTGCTTCTAATGTATTTATAGAATTTTGTTTGTTAGCCTTTATGTCTCTAGATATTTAAACTTGTTTTGTGCCTTGGCCTTTCTAATTTTGTTCCTACATACTTGTGTTCTTTGCTTATATTCATCCTTTGCAATTTTACCTAGTTTGCACTTTTATAAGACTCCTTTTTGCATTTCAGATCATTGATGATCTCCTGGTTAAGCCATATTGGTGTCTTGCCATACTTCCTATCTTTCTTATGTGGTGGGTTAGTTTCTTCTTTTGCCCTTAATAATGGTTCTTGGATGAACTGCCAACTGTCTTTAACTCTTTTTCCCCCCTTAGACTTGCTTCCTATGGGATTTTAACTACCAATTCCCTTAGTCTGCTAAAGTCTCCCTTCTTGAAATCCTTTATCTTTATTGTGCTGTTTTCCCTCCTTTTTCCTTGAATCACGAACTATATCATTTCACGATCACTTTTACCCAGACAGTCTTCTGTTTTCAAATTCTCAACCAGTTCATTCTTATTTGTCAAAATCAAGAACAGTCTCTCCGCCAGTAGCTTTCCTCATCTTCTTAGCCTCCTCACTACCAAGTGTGGTTTGGATGATTTTATTAGTTATTAAAAAAAAGCCTCAGCCAACTCTTCTTCATGGTTAGTTGGTCTGAGGTGGCAGCAGTAAAGGGCTGGGTTCTATAACCAGAGGTTCCTGTCAGTAACAGAATACCAGACTGGCTCAAGCTCCCACCCAGTCTCCTGGGAAAAATCACACTCTATTCCCTGGACACCCTAAAAAAAATACATCCTCTCTTGCAAGCACAGTCTGAATGTGGTACATAAATCTTTTAATGACAATGCAAAAAACATAAAAGAAATTATCAAAACTAGCACTGACTTGGGGGAAGAGAGTTCAGTGCAGGATTCACAAAACCAATGAGGAGGACTCACCCCATCCCCGTGTGCATAGAGCATGTCCTTCACTTCTCCTTTATTCCTATAGGATGTGTCTACACTTAGAGGAGAATTTGAATTGACTGTCATCAATTCGAATTCTATTAACAGCATGGACATACCCACTTTAATCAATTTGAACTGAGGCACTCCTCAGTTCAAATTGATGAAAGCTGACTGTGAATTCGTCAAACCTCATTTGACATCGAAGTCAGGGTCAATCCGAACTGAGGAGTTCGAATTGACCCAGTGTGGCCACTCACTGAGTTTGAATTGACAAGGGATGATGTTCTTCCCAGGGTGCCATGCACCCTGAGAGGAAGACCATCCCTTCAGCACCAGGGGCAGCAGCCCCAAAGGTGCCTTCACCCCTCCCCCAGCCACATGGGGCTGGGGGGAGCAATGGGTTTCCTGTCCCCAGGCTGGGGATAGGGACTCCAGCCTCTGCTCCAGCCCCACTGGCTGGGCACCCGTGAGAGACCCCAGCGGGTGGCTTGTCCTGGGCTGGCGGGCTGGCTGCTGAAGAGACCCCAGCGGGTGGCTTGTCCTGGGCTGGCCACCCGCTGGGAAGAGACCCCAGCAGGTGGCTTCTGCCCAGCTGGCCACTGGCCAGGAAGAGACCCCAGTGGGCAGCTTCTACCCTGCTGGCCACCTGCCAGCAAGGCACCTGGTGGGTGGCTTCTCCAGTGCCTCGCCAGTGGGCGGCCAGCGGGGCAGAACCTGCCCGCTGGGGGTGCCTTACCGGAGGGTGGCCAAAACGCCAGAAGCTGCCTGCCAGGGGTGCTTTCCCTGTGGGTGGCCAGCAGGGCAGAAGCCCCCCTCCCTGGGAGTACTTTCCCAGTGGGTGGCCAGCTGGGCACATACCACCTGCAAGGGTCTTTTTCCGGCGAGCAGCCAGCCCAGGACAAGCCACCAGCCAGGGTCTCCTCCTGGTGGGTGGCCAGGCCAGCAGAAGCCGCCCACTGGGGTCTCTTCCCGACAGGGGCCAGCGGGGTAGAAGCTGCCCGCTGGGGTGGCCAGTGCTGGAGAAACCGCCCTCGGGGGGTGCTTTCCCGGCCGGTGGCCAGCCCAGGGGTGCATTCCCAGGGGCGGCTCCCTGGGGAGAAGCCTCCGCCCCTTGAAGGGGAAACTTCCCCTGCCAGGCTCTGGCACTCTGAGCCTGGCATGGGATAAAGCATCCCCTCCCCAACTCTAGATGCACTGTGGCTGGAGCTGGGCAGGGGATGCTTTTCCCTGTGCCCAGCTCAGAGTGCCAGAGCCTGGCAGGGGATTGGCTGTGGCAGTGACCGTTTTAGATGGCCATCTTGTCACACCTAACATGGTGCTCTCCTCCTGTTTGAATTGGCAAGTCCAGTCCATGGACATGCCAATTCG
Organism: Podocnemis expansa; assembly: GCA_007922195.1. NCBI lineage: Eukaryota > Metazoa > Chordata > Testudines > Podocnemididae > Podocnemis > Podocnemis expansa. The sequence continues at coordinate 12,555,407 of ML682038.1, forward strand.
TATTGGAGTTTCTAGTCTAGCCATGTCAATTCGAATTCACTCAATTTGAACTAATAATTATTAGTTTGAACTGAGTAATTCGAACTGACGTGGCAAGTGTAGACATAATCGTACTGACTATTATAATTTTAGCATTTATCCCTCAAGGCAGGGAAGGCCTCAGCCAGAGCCCTGCAGTTATCTTCTGCTGCCTTTGGGTCTCACTGAGTCCCATCTGCTGGCTCTTACTGTCAATAGGCACTGACCACTTGTGGCTTTGGCCGAGTGCACCCTGCTCTCAGCAGCCACAGGCAGCAACCACTGCTGGTCTCTTCAGTCAGCTTTCAACAGATTCCAGTTCTTTAGTGATTGTAGCTATTAGAGGATTTCAGCCCTTTAGCCATTTGAGCTCTGGATTTCAGCTCTGAGAACCCGAGTCATATCCCCACTCAAAATAACCAAAAAACAAACAAGCAAACAAAACAACCCCCAAACAAACAACCCAGCTCCATAAGGAATCATTAGCTCTATCTTTTAACAATAAGAGAGGGATTAGGCATTGCCTGTCACACAGCTCTTTACTACAGCCCATGCAAGCCCCTCATCCCCCGTCCCTTTACAATATTGAAAACAGGGTCTTCCACTCTTCTGAGTTCTATTTTGGTAACATTGACTTTTCCATCAGTGCAGGCTAACACAGTTCATACTTCCAAAGGATATATAAAATTAAAAAACATTACACTTTTTCTTCAGTTAAAAACAAAACAAAACAAAGATTTGTGATCCAAACCAGCCATACAAACCACTTCCCATCATGCCCATCACCTGGATGGGTTTATCCGTATACAGCAAAATTGAACAAAGTACTTAATTGTACTCATGCAAACAAGTTGCCACATTTTTAGCTGACTGAGCAGGGGAAATGCCTAGTCATTCAGACCTTGTTTATATCGATAGTAGATCTTTACTGTGAAATCATCCATGTTTTTTATCCCTTTATCTGTACACAGAGACTTCCAAACAAGACTTCCTGGAAAAATCATGGAGCAGCTTCTCAAAGAATCCATCCTGAAA